>QXTE01000047.1:10291517-10539478 GCA_003942145.1 Platysternon megacephalum | reverse complement strand
GCCCCCTTCCACCTGTAAACTCCCACTCAAACTCCCCTGTTCGCCGGCTCCTGTGCCGCTGCTCGCAGCTGTGCCGCTGCCTGGCTGGGCGGCCGCTTTTATAGGCCCCCTCCTCAGCCAAGCTCCGCCCCCTAATTAGGGCTCGGCTGCCTCTCGGCCGGCAGTCAGCAGTCTGCCCCTACTGGCCTCTACAGAAACAAACACTACAAAGACAGACGCAAGTACAAATACCTTCTCCTCCAATGGGAACTCCCACTCAAACTCCCCTGTTAGCAGCCCTGTTCGCCGGCTCCTGTGCCGCTGCTCATGAAAGGGATAAGGGGAGAGGAGGGTTTGGGAAAGGTGGTCCATAGGACAGTCTTTCCCTTACCTGAGGTTTTCAGAACTCCCAACAGGGGCAATTTAACTATTTCACTCCAGGCGGTGTAAGGAATAAATCAACAGGAACACAGCAATTCAGTCTGATAGAGCACGCTTACTTGCATGAATCTTATCTAAAACTGCAGTTTATTAGATTTAAGCACACACAAACGTAAGCAATAGGTTTAGAGCATCCCAGATATTCACCTAACATCTGGAACGGTATTAAGTAATTAACAGCAGGTTCGCAGTGGCCAGTTGCTCACCCACCGGGGAGAAAAGGTGTCAGGAAAAACGTCTCAAGATGACTTCAGAGGACTGCTCCCAAGTACAATCTATTAGCTAATCTTTTATAAAATACATAGGTCATAATGACCCCTACTATATCATCACTTTTCTAACTTTCCATAAACTTAATATCAGAGATGTCTAGACTCAAGGTTTTCCAACCACCAAGGTTTTTAGTCTCACTTGTTTGTCCCCTCCTCCTATTCTGATTAGCAGAAACTGTAGCTAGTTTTGACCTTGCTTCTAAAAGCCTGTCTCCAAATTAACCCTTAAGTACATGGTGTTCTATTTCATTACTTGAGAGTGGCTGAATGCACACAATATGGTTGCAATTAGCTTGATCACATTCTGGGGTATACGCACCCCTCAAATCCAGGGCAACTGTCCATAAGACAGTCTTTCCCTTAAGAGGTAGTCCATATTATTATTATTATTATTGATTATTTTAATTGAGAATACATTACCTGATCTAGGTGGATCCTTTGCCTGACGAGGCTTTTCACCAGGAAATTAATTTTTCTGTTAGTATGGCATGCCTCCAGTTTTAACAGCACTTCGCCCCCCACAGTAAGAGCAGGACTTCTAGCCTCCTTGGGTTGTTCTGGATCTTTCCATCAGTTGGTTATTGCAACTTCTATCTAGTTACCTGTCAGAGAACACTTCTGCTTAGGTATAATCTATTCTTGAACCTGGTTAGGGCTGCCATTATCACCTCCCATCCAAAATATCACTCCCATGTAAGACATTTTGCAACTAATAATTTGGTTCTTGCTAAAATGGAAAGCAAAATAACAGGTCAGAAAACCTAAATGTGTTTTTTAGTGTGAGGTATACTTTAGCCATATTAATTAATTTAATACAAATTAGTGAAGACATTATGACAATGCCATAGTATTTATTAGTGGCAAAAGAAAACCCCAGAAATGAGGCTAAAATAAAAATGCGTATTTAAAAATATACAACAACCTGTCAAAATACAGAAAATTCTTCATATTGAAGGTATCTAGATTTGGATTATCCCTGCTAAAGTAAATAGTTTGCATTCTGCCATGTCCATTTATTCATCTCTAAGACCTAATGGGCAGATTGCTGGTTATGCGGATTAATTATACCTGTCATGGCTGTGTAGCTAACCATGCTGTGATGTCCATTGCTTCCAACATATCATTGAAGTGCTGTTAACCAATATAACTAGGGCCCTACCAAATTCACAACTATGAAAAACGCGTTACAGACAGTGAAATCTGGTCCGTCCCCCCCCCTCCCCACCGTGAAATCTGATCTTTTGTGTGCTTTTACCCTATACTATACAGATTTCATGGGGAGACCAGCATTTCTAAAACTGGGGGTCTTGAGCCAAAAGGGTTGCAGGAGGGTCGCAAGGTTTAGGGGGATCCAGTATTGTCACCCTTACTTCTGCGCTGCCTTTAGAGCTGGGCGGCTGGACAGTGGCAGCTGTTGGCTGGGTACCCAGCTCTGAAGGCAGCGCCTCACCAGTGCTATCACAGAAGTAAGGGTGGCAATACCATACATTGCCCCCCCCCCCCTTAATTCTGCGCTGCTGCCTTCAGAGCTGGACAGCCAGAGAATGGCGGCTGCTGACCAAGAGCCCAGCTCTGAAAGCTGCAACCACCCTCTACAATAACCTTGTGACACGACCCCCCCCTCCCCCCAAGCTCCTTTTTGGATCAGGACCCCTAGAATTACAACACCATTAAATTTAAGATTTAAAATATCTGAAATCATGAAATTCATAATTTTTAAAATCCTATGACCGTGAAATTGACCAAAATGGACTGTGAATTTGGTAGGGCCCTAAATATAACTGCACATTCTGCAGCATCTTACTGCAAAGTAAAATTGAGACTGGAGTGTAGAGGAAAGTGTTTCAGCCACTGGAGAACTGCTGTCGAAACCCACAGCTGCACTGATTTTTAAATGAAGACTTTTATCATTTTAAATACATGTAAAATACTTTTTCACCTTCATGCTGGACTATTTAAACATATTTAAATGTTAACTTGAAGAGGCTTCTTGTTTATGCTCACATAACTGTATCCTGGACTTATTAAACTCTGATGCAGAAGGCCTAAATTAAAATTGATACGAGGTTAGCAGAGAGCTCCTTCAAGTTGCTGTTATACTGCAACGTGCTCACTATGCTCTGGCTACTATAAATCATTCTGCTTATTCAGAGACATACATGGTGATACCAACTTCTGAATCCCACCACGCCAACACATGTTTGTTGCCCTTTAAGCAAGACTTACTTGTCCCTCCCACCCCCACCCCCACCCCCACACACACTTTCCCTCATAGTCCTCTTTCACTGTCCCTTCTCGTTCCATTAGAAGGAACTCCTTTTAAAATTAAATGTTTATATTTAACGAGAATTTGGAATAATGCGTCTCAGCCAGTCTGAGTACAGTATTTGCATATTGTATGATTACTGAGCTATACCATACAATGATAATGCAGATCATATGCTGAGTACAGGTGAATGCACATATGAAAAATAAGTGTATAGTTGCAGGTCAGCTACTATACAGCATCTCTGCACTTCAGGTGACTCAGACAATCTCATTTTAGTATAGTGATAGATAGATAGAGAGAAATACTATATAGCATATTGATTTATTAATATTACATTAAGCAATCAAATATAGAAAGCTGTGTGCCTATGCTGACTATTTTCACAGGTGACTAATGACAGGGTCAACAAAATGATTAGATGCGGTCACTTTAGACTGCTGAAGGTGTGGGATTTTTTTTATGGCTTTATTCCTCAAATGTACATCTTTTAAAGTTAGCACTTTAGCTGAGGGAAGACTTTTTTTTGCTCTTACTTTCCTTAAAATGTATAATTTGTCATAGTAGGCTTTCATCAACATCTGTACACTTTTAATATGTTGGCTATATTTACATTTCTTTGTGTTGACTACAGCTGCATTTGCAGTCTTGTTTAGTTTTGAGATTTTCAAAGCAGCTTAGTTCAGAAATATTTTTTCCTAATGAATAATATGTTGTACTGTGACAGTTATTTCTTGGAGCAGTAATATAAGGCAATTCATTTTCTTATAACTATTTTTTGTATTAAAATATTTGTTGTAAATATTTCTAATTTTACAGGTAGTGGTTCAGTTCCGGATTTCTTTCGCATTATGAAACGACAGTTTACAGAGGCAGAGTGGAGGGCAATCAAGTCCATGAATAACGAATGGATTCAGCTAGATATGTTTTATAGGCACTGGGTAATATATTTTTCTTTTTTTAAAACAAAGTATAATCTCTCAGAGAACACACTTTCTCAAAGCAGTACTTAATAATGTCATGATGTAAAACTTCATTAGCTGCCCACACAGATACGATTATCGTTAGATTACATTCTTGGTGTCTCAGGATATCTGTAGGTGTGCAAGATGGTCTGCGCTGCAGCTGGAATTCTTAGGAAGAACTGTGGCTGGCCTTATGCATACATGAAAGTACGGTGGAAAGGTTCCTGGTTCATCCAGCAGAGGACGCAATCTAGCCCTTGATTATTTCAGAATTGTAGGTCATTTTGTATTTAGATATGCATTACAGCACCATGGATTTGTACTGTTCCTACAGATGAGTAAACTGCCTGTGGATGGATTCTGCTCTTAGTAATTATACCAATGTAAATCTGGAGTAATCTCAGACTTACTTGTCTAAGAATAGAATTTATTTGACCCACAGTTTCTGCTCAGAGATGACCTTTCAGTCTAGATTGAGTGATATGCTACATGTAATTGTTGTGTTGTAGGTAACAATTTTAGCCATTAAAAGCAACAAATGTGGATTAAACATATGTCATTCTGTATTTTAGGCACTAAAGGAAAGCTTTATAAAGGCCATTGGGATTGGAATAGGCTTTAACCTGCAAAGGATTGAATTTAATGCCTCCCCATTGCAGCTGGAAGTAGGGAAGGTTTACAAGGAGACAAAAATGTTGTTGGATGGAGACAAGGAAGAAGGGTGGACTTTTGAGGTAAGAAATCTACCAACAATTTCTGTAATATAATTCTATCACATCCTAGTGAGCAGGCTCCCTTGCAACTACCCATTATAACTGCTTAGAGAAATCCATGCCTCTGCTGCTCTGGATCCCTGTGGTGTTTTCATGCTCCTAGAACCTCAGCAGACTGCAGCACTGATTCCTTCCTTGGCCTCTGGCATATTTTCTTGGCACTGGCTGTCTACTACCACTTCTTGGAAATGGGGCTCCTCAGCCCACCTATCCCAGGCTTCAGGAGGAGCACTTACTCCAAACTACCCCAGTTACTTAAAGATACCCCTCTCCCAGATTTCCACCCCAAAGGTGTGACACTTCTGGTTCACAATTTAACTCTGTCTAGGGAATGCAACGGTTGTGAAGCAGTTAATGTACAGAGAGACACTTTGTTCAGAGTTTAACACCTTTATGCTCTTTTATACTTTATTATTTTGTATGATCTGTACTCACATGTGCTCTAAATAATTAACATCTGAAATAGCAATATCCCTCACTTTCTATCTCACCCTTCCTTTGTCAGTCCTTGGGCAACATCTGGGTTTAGGAAGGCAGGCAGGCTGGGTGTCTTCTGCTCATGCAAGCTGTTGTGTGCTAGCTGGTCACTCTCCTTCATGAAGTCCCTTCCCAGCTTCAGTGACCTTGCTTTTTCCTTCCCCACCCTTCTTTCTGACCCCTGCTCCTATACATTTCTTTATCTGAAACCCTTTCTGGTCACCTGGCCTCCTTTGTTCTACTCCTGGTAAGTTTCCACTGCTCCTGTCTTCTGCTCTCCTTTCAAAGGAATCAACTAAACTGATTTTTCTAAGGATCCAGTTCATCCACTGTCCCAGATGTTTTCACCTGAACAGGGTCACTTGCATTATGGCTGCACTGCAGCTGAGACATGCATCCCAAAACAGGCAGATAGCCTCACATTAGTTCTGAGTTAGCATGCTAAAAATAGCAATGTGGATATTGTAACAAGGGCAGCAGCTCAGGCTAGCTGCCTAAGTCCAAACCTACCTGACCCTCTGGGTCTGAGCTCGGGTGTCCTAGCCTGAATCACCACCCATGCTGCTGTGTCCACACTGATATCTCTAGCCCACTAGCTAGAGCACAGCTAGTGCAAGTCTGTCTACCCAGGATTGGAGGCATAGAGCCCTGTGCAGGACTAGTGTAGAGCCCTGCAGTGGGCCTGGGGTCCCGCAGGACCCGCTGTCATAATAACAGGAGTAGTGGGAGTGAGATTAAAGAATAGTCCCGTGCAGGGCAGATATACCCTAAGTCCCAAGCTCCTTCTATAGTATCTGGTTCGCACACGTTACAGGACTCGTCAGCTGTGCTGGACCCACATGTATGTAGGCACTCGTGACAGTAGATTTTCATAATACAACTTCACAATATCAAATCAGAATTCTTAAGTTGAACAGATGTAGCCTCAATTCATCATAATAGTTATAAACAATCTCAGACTGTACATTATGGTTGTGTTAGAGTTCAGTTTGAACTGGAGTTTTAAACCTGGTTGAAAACATAGATCAAAACATTAGAATATAAACTTTGAGCACTAATAGAATTTTTCATGGTGGTTTGAGGAAAAATGAATAGATACAGAGAGAAAAAGAAACAACTATTTTTGGTGATCCGCTCCCCTCCCTCTCCTGGAGCAAGAGAGACAGATTTCTTCATCAAATACCCTGTTAGCCTCGTGAAAAACTCCCTATGCTGAGGGGGAGACGGGGACTTCATATCTCACTTCTTATAACACCTGAACTGTTTCCATTTTGAAGACATTACCTGCAGCTTTGTAAATCATGTGTGCGGGTGGAGTTTGCTTTAAACAGCCAACTTCTGATATACATCTGTTTTAAAATTAATTATATATAACAAGAATGAATGTACCAGTATAATTTTAAGCCTTGTAGGGTGCCAGCTGGCCTCTTCGTATTCCTGACATGCAGACAACTGTTTTGTGCATTTAGGCTTGCACTTTTTAAAAACTCTCCTTTTGCCAATCTGTACCTACTGTATAGAGTGTCCTGGTTTCCAGAGGGTCATTATGTCAGGGATTCATAGTAATCTGAGCTTTATATAAATAGGAAAAATCTTAGAAAACATTGTGACCAATTTTGTAGTATATTTACTTCCATGGTAGATCTAACAATATGTAACTAGTGTTCTGCAGTAATTTGCTTTTCATTATTGTACCACAATATGACTGTTATTTTGTAACTATTGCCAGTAAGTTGTGTCTGTCTGGGGATCTTTCCTTTTCCCTTAACTCACCCCCAACAGTATACCCTTTCAAATAGGCAGGGAGGGGGTGAGGGGGTTTATTTTTCAATTTATGTTAGTCTTTTCAGTCCCATTAATCCAGTTAACTATCAGCATTAATTAAAATTAGATTGAAGGAATAGTTAGTTTCAGCTACCAGTCTCCAGCCTAAAATTAAGCACTGCTTTTCCGTTGTTTTTTCTTCCCTCTTGCATTTTTCATACTTCCTAAATGACATCTTGTTTTTGCCAGCCTGTCCCATTCTCTCCTCAGCTCCTTTCTTTCATTTTGTGCCCCATTTCTTTATAGATAGAGGGCTAGGTCTCACTTTTTCTTTTGGCTATGGTAGAATTTACTAATTATTTGTTGTCCTCGATACAAACTCTTAAAATAACCTTTTAACTTATAGCCTGTTGTATGGACTTGTGAGAAATCTAGTGTGGTGTTCAAATCATTCAAGTAAAAGTCACCTGGCAGATGGCATATTGGTGTGATTTCTTACTTTGTGGCCTCTATTGTGTTGTTAAACTGAATCAACATCCCCTGTCAAATGAAAAGAGATTTGTTAGGGAAATTACAGCTTAGCTTATTTTCTCTTATAGGAGCTATATCTGGGAAAGCAAGGCTTGTTATAGTCTGGTTATTCTCATGGTGTGGGTGTTCTTTATTTGGTCCATTTTTATATCCGGTATAATTTATCAAAAATACAGAAGAAAAAGAGAGCTTAATTTTTTTCATTTTATTTAAATTGTGTGTTCTTTGGTAATACCTATCATAAAAAGCTACTTGGGAGCATACAGTCAAGAATAAGTGGAGATCTCTTTTCTACTCACAAAAAAAGGTCAAGAGAAACAGAACTTTCTTGACTGAAATATCCAGTGCCTCATGCAGAGAAGGATCTTCCCTTTCATCTTGAAATACATAATAGTCTGACCTACAAGTAGAAACCCACCCTGGATACATTGGACCTAACTGTTGCCTTGTGTCAAGCCTTTCATTTCTGAGCAATGTCAGAAGATAGCAAAAAGCTGCCTTCAGGTTCACCTTAGTGAAGCCAGTATCCTAGCCTGACAAGCTGGATTCAGGGCATGGAATGGAAATCGAACTAGTGGCGCAAATGGATGATTTCTTGCTGTTGATGCATAAAGGGCAGACATTCATTCTAATTCTCCTGGACCTCTCTGCAGCTTTCAAGGTGGATAAAAAGCAATACTTTTTTGAAAATTTTTGATTTTGTTGTTTAAATTTTTTCTTTTAAAAATAAACCGGTTTAAAACAAAATCTGAGTTTAACATGAAGTATGTTAAGGCCTAAACTACTTATTGTAATCTCATAAAACATTTAAATAAAAATAAATAAATACGCTGAATTCATGAGCTTCGATCAAAATTGAGTTAAAGGCTACTGTTCTATATAAAGAAAGAAGCAGGGGAAAGACATCTGAATTTTGAGGTCAAGCTTTATGGCACAAAAGGTCAGCCTAAGTAATTTACAGTAACTCCTCACTTAAAGTCGTCCTGCCTAACGTTGTTTCATTGTTAGTTGCTGATCAGTTAGAGAACATGCTCATTTAAAGTTGTGCAATGCTCCCTTATAATGTTGTTTGGCAGCCGACTGCTTTGTCCACTGCTTGCAGAAAGAGCAGCCCTTTGCAGCTAGCTGGTGGGGGCTTGGAACCAGGGTGGACTGGCAGCCCCCCATTAGCTCCCCGCTCCTCTAAGTTCCCTGTGCGGCAGCCGCCCAGCAGGCTATCTATTGCCGGCAGTTCAGCTGTCCCTCCCCCCACTGCCATGTGCAGCTCCTGCCCTCTGCCTTGGAACTGCTCCACGGAGCCTCCTGCTTGCAATGTACTTAGAGTGGGGTCAGTATACTTAAAGGGACAATGCGCCACACACACACAGTCTGCCATGCTGCCTTGTAGAGTATGAGGCGGCATTAACAACAATGTGTTAACCCTTGAGGGCTCAGCTGAGTTCTAGTTCATCAATTAGCAGTAAGGCATTCCCTGGGAAATATCCCACCCTTTGACTTCACCACCTCAACCAAGCTTCACGATCATCATTGCTGTGTACAGTATTAAATTGTTTGTTTAAAACTTACTGTGTATACATACATTTGTGTATATATATAATAGTATTTTGTCTGGTGAAAATTTTTTCCCTGGAACCTAACCCCTCCCCACCCCTATTTACATTAATTCTTATGGGGAAATTGGATTCATTTAACATCGTTTCGCTTAAAGTCGCATTTTTCAGGAACAGAACTATAACGTTAAGCGAGGAGTTACTGTACTAGACTGTCTCATTTACAAGAAGTTTAGATGAGTAGTAACTTAAACTCCAGTCTTTTAGGCATATTTGAGTATTTTATGAATCCAAAAGATTTAAATATTGTTTTATTTAATAAATTCATATACTGTTCTGTATTTAATTAAATTCCAGTTACCATCCTAATGGAGCTTGACACAAATCATGAGCAAAAAGTTTACTATTTAGTAAATAAGCAATAAATCATTCACCATTTTCTAACATCCTGAAAATGTACAGTTAATAAGCATCTAAAAATATTAAGGTGTATAATTGCTTAAATAAATATTTATAGTGTACTCTCCTAGATAGCGAAAAGTACCAAATGCAAAAAGGAGATGGATTTATTTTCTATTACATTTCATAGACATAAAAAAACCCTTGAAACAAAAACTTGAAACAAATCAAGAATTTTCTCAAAATAAGAGTGAGGGAGGATGTAATTGCTAAAAACTAAATCCATTAAAGACCAAAAATTTTGAAAATGGGATTGCCAATGTGGAAAAACATGCCAACTAAGTCTGTGCTTAAGTCTGTGGTTTCTAGTTAATCAGCTCTATGAAGAGATTAGTTCCCAAACTAATATTTTGTTACAAAGCAACATTGGGCTACACAGGAATCACAAGCAAATATAAATATATCAATCTCGATGTGATTTTTGTGGTGGGCTTGATACATGTTAAATATAAAAGTTACATGCTTTAATCTCCAGTGTAAAAAAATAGTATAAGCTTAGTAAAATCTGCAGGTGGAAAACACAAATGTCTACACCTGCATTTCCAAAGTGCTCCTTACTGTTACTCTAACTCCAAAATGAAACCTGTTATAAACACTCCATTTAAAAGTGCCTATGGACTTCAGAGGATTCTGCTCTTAGAAGTTCTTAGAATATATGTTTGTATAATTTTCTAAATGTAAAACCCTTCCAGTTATGATGTAAAAAACTTTGATACAAGACTCCCCTTTTTACAGACGTTGAGTTAGCATATTCCCTTCTGTTAGCTCATACTACAGCTACGCTCCCTATAGTCTTTCACCAGCCAGAAGTATTACTGATCTGTTTCACAGTTGATGGCTTACATACATCTCAGGACTTCTTGAGCTTCATTACAGGGCTGCACTGTGACATTCCCCAGGGCACACTCTAGACTGCTGTGCCCCTTAACTCTCCACTCTGGGATGCCTTTTACACTGCTTTGCTGTTCAACAGTAAACCCCTCCAGGCTCTGCTCACTCACAGCCACCAGCATGTAAAGTCACTCCCAGCTGAGTACGTGAATGCTATGCCTAGCCATCCATGAATTACATATAGGGTGACACCTGCATATCCCCAACCCCAGCCTTGCTCCCCAGAAATGTGCATCTTGTACTGTTCAGAACCCTCCTGGACAGTTTAAGCTCATAGTCTGTCATTCCAACATTGGGAATGATTATGTACCAGCCTTTGCTCTCTCAAAGAGAGGTTTCCCAAACACTTCAATCAAACACACTGATTTAGATAAAGCTATAAAACAAGTTTATCGACTAGAGAAAGATAGATCAATTTCAGGTGATTGCAAGTGGTAAGGCATAAAGGTCAGAATTGGTTACAAAAGAAATAAAAGGATAAGCGTGCAAGCCAATTCTTAATCTTTACCAAGATAATAGGTTTAAATGCAAAAGGTTTGTCTCAGCATGAGCTGAAGTACATTTCACAGGCTGTGTTTAGCTTTTAGGGTCCCTTTACCCAGGATCTTGTACTGTTTAATGAGGCCCTTTCTCCTATTCTGTTGCTTTTGGGGAACATAAGTAGCTGAGGGATAATGTCTTGTGTATGATGGAGCAATTTAGCTTTTGGCATTGCCTTCTACTGTTCCCTGTAGATTGCTGCCCAGATTCTCTCCCACTGCTTTAAGGACAGTTCATCCAAGAAAAAATTGATTTCTTACCTTACCAGTTTTCCCACTGTAGGTACCTGTCCTTTAATTAGATATTAGCAAATATGCTTGCTTGTTCTTTTACAAGGTGGATTGATNGGACTCTTCGGCTTGGAAAAGAGAAGACTAAGGGGGGACATGATAGAGGTATATAAAATCATGAGTGATGTTGAGAAAGTGGATAAGGAAAAGTTATTTACTTATTCCCATAATACAAGAACTAGGGGTCACCAAATGAAATTAATAGGCAGCAGGTTTAAAACAAATAAAAGGAAGTTCTTCTTCACGCAGCGCACAGTCAACTTGTGGAACTCCTTACCTGAGGAGGTTGTGAAGGCTAGGACTATAACAATGTTTAAAAGGGGACTGGATAAATTCATGGTGGCTAAGTCCATAAATGGCTATTAGCCAGGATGGGTAAGAATGGTGTCCCTAGCCTCTGTTCGTCAGAGGATGGAGATGGATGGCAGGAGAGGGATCACTTGATCATTGCCTGTTAGGTTCACTCCCTCTGGGGCACCTGGCATTGGCCACTGTCGGTAGCCAGATACTGGGCTAGATGGACCTTTGGTCTGACCCGGTACGGCTTTTCTTATGTGTCAAACTGTTTGGATAGAAATTCAAGTTAAATTAAAAATACACACAAAGAGCACTTAGTTTTATGTAATAAAAATGATCTTAAATGTCCTGGGTAGATAAAAAGGTTTATCAAAAATGGTTTGCATTTAAAACTGATTTATTAAGCAAAGGAAGCATTATCTGTAGTTAATGAATTGAGCTGATTGTTTCTGGTCACCATTTCCTTCAAGATTTTAGAACTAGCAGATCTCACCCTCTCACACCTAGTTTTTATTCATAATATGGAAGAGGAAAGCAAGATTTCCTGTTTTTTCGGCTCCCAATTGGTTTCTTAACTTTGAATGATGAACTAGTCATTAAATTGAATTAGCTGAATAAACTGGAATGAAAAAAATATTCTCTCTGTACCTGAAGAAGATGCTACTGCTATCAAAAGCTGGATTAGCACTCAGCAAACTCTGGTACCAGGCGCTTAGCCAGTGACTTCCACCAGTTCAGTAGTTTGACTTTCTTTAAAACTACAGCAGCAAACATGTACTGCTTAATACTATTTTTTATTTAATTTAAACTATTTAATGTATTCTAATGAATAGGATTTAACATAGGTTGTCAGTTTCAACTTCAATTTTAAATAGATTTATTTAAGAAAACTCCTGTATTTAATTTAAAAGTAAAAAAAATCTGATTTAAATTAAATCCAGTTTTTCTTTTAAAAAAAAATAATCATTTTTTATCCACCTTGTTTTTTTCTGTTAACTAGAATTTAAAGATACATTTTTGAAGTGCTTTCTGCATGTGGGAAGAGAGAGAATGTTTCCAAACTCAAGTACAGAGGGGGGAATACCCGTCTGTTTGCACAGATGGGAAACCACGGGGAGGGAGGGGGGGGAAAAGCATCAATTAAATTCTCTTTTGAATCAAGCCCTAGTGTTCTTGGTAAATTCAGAAATGAAGTTATGTGTAATAGAAACAGCAACCTCTTCAGGGAATAAGTAAACAAAAATAAGGGGATTAAGAGAAAAATTGTTACAATAGCATTTGTTTACAACAACAAAAGCCTGATTCTGCCATTCTTAAATTGAATAGTACTTTGTTGTGGAATTGGTCCCATTAATTTCAATAAGATTGTTTGTGCTAGAAATTATGAGTATAACCAAGATTTTTTTCTCTAACTTTCCATAATTGTGAAAATGTTCTTGTATTTTATATTTGGTGCCCCCTCCAAATACTCATCCCCAGTTCCATCTGCCTTTAATGAAGGATTCACTAGAAAAAAAACACTACATTTTGTAGTGATTATTTCCCAAGTACATTTCAGATATATGGATGATTGATTTTTAACTGTGCTGAACAGCAGCATAGAGGAAATTTTGAAAAGCTCTATACTAAATATTTAGTAACCATCCTTCTTCAGTCTTCATTCACTGTATGTGTGATGCCAAATTCTGAACTTTGAGCTTTGTTTAGAAGCAAGATAGAAACTGCAGAGACACAATGTTGGGGCTGAATTAAAATAATAAAAATTTCTGATAATATTAATTCCACTGATTGTATAGGAGGTATAGAATTCAGCTCACTCATTGTGCTAACACAGGTAAGTATCAATGACAAATTTTTGTTGCTAGGGTAATCAGATATAACAGAATACACATAGTGAGCAGTTCTGTTGGAACAAGGTGCCATTTTTATGTAAGCATTTCTCAGAGTAGAACTGCATTTCTGAGTGTGCTGGGAGTTGGGTTCAACTAACACAACAGGTTGTGGTCCTTTTCAAGCCCCAGCACACACTAGAGTCAGAGCAGTTCACAGAGCACTTTGCTTCTGCTCAGAGGAGCAACAAATAGTGCTCCGCAGCACATCTCCTGGTTTGTCAAGAGAAAACTGACCTGCATTAGTAAGAGCTGTGTTGCAGAGGGGACTCCTCTGCTATTCTCCCTATTCACCCTTGTTTAGTTTCATAGTTTTATGCCTCCATCAAGGCAGGATTTAGCCTATAAGTTGGCTTCCTCTTCATATGCATTAAGTGAGGTAACAAAATAAGAAAAGTATACATATTACAGGTAATACAGATGGCATTGGACATCACTAAAAGCCAGTTATACAGACAAGATATGGTAAATTCACATGTATTCACTGAGCAAAACTTACATTGCTGTTCATTTGTTTTAAAACTACAGTGCATTAGATTTGGGATTTCCAAATGGACTAGAGCAGGGGTTCTCAAACTGGGAGTTGGGATCCCTGAGGGGGTCGCAAGGTTATTACATGGGGGGTCGCGAGCGGTAAACCTCCAGCCCAAACCCTGCTTGCCTCCAGCATTTATAATGGTGTTAAATATATTAAAAAGTGTGTTTAATTTATTGGGGGGGTCCCACTCAGAGGCTTGCTGTGTGAAAGGGGTCACCAGTAAAAAAAGTTTGAGACCCACTGGACTAGCAGTGGTCCCCAACCTTTTTCGTCTGGCGGGCACCAGACGACGAGCCACGGAGGACCGTGGCGGCGGACGAGCATCCACCGAAATGCCGCCGACAAGTGGCAACGTCAATAGGCATCACTGCCGAAATGCCACCGAGAAGCAGCGTCATCCAGAGGCGTCGCCGCCGAAATGCCACCGAAAACCGGAGGCATTTCGGCGGCGACGCATCTGGATGACGCTGCTTCTCAGTGGCATTTCAGCGGATGCTCGTCCGCCGGCCAGTACACGGGCGCACTTAGACGCCCCGGTGGGCACCCGCAGGCACCACGTTGGGGACCCCTGGACTAGAGGGTACTGGTAAATACATTCTGCCATGTGTTCTAAACTCAGTCTTTCCCCTCGAGGACATGTAGGAAGTGAAAGGCGGGAAAATGAGTTGATAAAATCTAGACATACAGTAATTTAGCAGTCTAGACAAATATGAAGCTTTGCTACCTTATGGAGCCTTGTAAATTGTTGAGCAGAAGTTGCTCAAACAGCCATTTCACCTTTCCAAGAAAATTACAGCAGTATGTGCTATGTGTGATGATGATGAGGCCTGATAAATCTGCAATAGAAATCTTTCTGCTTAACTTATTTTTGGGTTTTGTGTTCAAGGAGGGAGTAGAAAACAGGAGAACATACTATAACACTTCACTGTAGGCAAAATGGATCAAAATATGGTGTTTTCATTCCAGAGGGCAAATTTCAAATACGCTACAGCTCCCACACTGTTGTATGTACTACTGCAGATTGGTAGCCTTTTTTTCTTCCATTTTAATCGTAGCCAAAATTAAAGCTCTTATTTTACAGATGAGAACGGCGGGTAAGCAGATGCCAGTAATTTAGTCTTTAGGTCAAGAGTGGGAGGTGCCATAATTCCTATGTATCTGTTAATAGAAGACTCTGTTTTCTGTGGGAATATGACTTTAAATTTACGCCATCTCTACTTCACTGTTCAAACAACTTGAATACTTATTTCACTCTGAACTATAAATTTTTAATATGGGTTTAGACCTTAGCCCTATAGTTTTGAAATGATTAATTGTATTATTTGTTGTTGAAGCATAAATACTTTAAATTTACTTTGAAGTGTAGATTTTGAGTTTTTTAAAAGAAGAAAAATGTCACCTTGAAAAGCATTTTGTGAATCATATAAATTGGGATAGTCTTGAAATGTACTCTATCAGGTCCGTGTGTGAAGCATTTAATGTCTGAATTTGAGGATCTCTCTAGAACAGTGGTTTTCAACCTTTTTTCATTTGCGGACCCCTACAAAAATTAGAATGGTAGTGCGGACCCTTTTGGAAATCTTAGACAGTCTGCGGACCCCCAGGGTCCACAGACTGTAGGTTGAAAACCACTGCTCTAGAATAACAAACATTTTGATTCTGCATTAGCAGTTTATATTGGGACATCATGATATGTAAAACAGTTAATTTAAGATACTGAATACAAAATTTGCAAATTTCAATCTGTGAAATTCTGAACTCTGCTCTGATAACAATGTTTAAGTAGACAAAATGAACCAGTTTCTAGAAATTAGTGTCTGATTGTATCCTAGTCATTTAATGGGACAACCAAAGTGGTTAAATTGAGTAAAGGTTTTTTGACAGGACCTACTGAATGAGAGATTAATTGTTAAAGCTTCCTCGGTAACTCTTCCCCATTGTGCACATGTATTACAATAGGGTCTATTTGTCATCTCACAGTATATATGCAGTAATGCAAAATGGTAATATGTGCTTCCACAGTTATAGAAAAATGGGTAGCTTCTTTGTGGTCCATTCTGTTTTTCTGAATAGCATTTCTGTTCTCCAGTGTGGTATGTCATCAAACAATGAAAAAATGTTGTTCTAATGCATACTTGTAAAGGGGCAAAGTTAAGCTGACTGAACTTGACTGAATTTTCTTATCTTATTCAATTTCAAACTTAATACTATATTGGCAAGTATTTTTGCATACTGTTTCCTTTAAAATATATGAAAATATTTAAGTGAATTTACAAACAGTTTTTAAAAAGTGAGAAGTCTTGTAGGGACAGAAAAGTAAAACAAACCTTATTTCAGCCTTTACTTATAGCATTGCTACTATAACAAAATCATTCTAGTGAGCATTGGATAGTGTCTGAGATCAAGGGTGTTGCTGCTTACATCTACCCCAACTAATAAGGAAGGCAAGATGGATCTCAGGCTGTATTTTGCTCTCCTGTAAGCTGTCTAATCTTCCTTCCCCTCACTGGGTTAAGGGCTCATTCCATGAGGGCACAACAGACATCTGTGACTTCACTTCAGGAAGTACCTCTGCTTCCATCCACACGTTTGTGAGACATTATGCTTTAGTACAAGGGTTCTCAAACTTCATTGCACCATGACCCCCTTCTGACAACAAAAATTACTACACAACCCCTGGAGGAGGGACCAAAGCCTGAGCTCGCCCTAGCCCTGCCGCCCTGAGGTGGAGGGGGCAAAGCCAAAGCCCAAGGGCTTCAGCCCCAGGCAGGGAGTCTGTAACCTGAGCCCAGCCACCCAGAGCTAAAGCCCTCAGGCTTCAGCTTTGGCCCAGGGCGGCAGGGCTCAGGCTTCGGCCCCAGTAAGTCTAATGCCAGCCCTGGTAACCCCATTAAAAAGGGGTCCCAACCCACAGTTTGAGAACTGCTGCTCTAGTACAGGGCTCCTCCACTAATGCATCCTTTGAGATAGTGATCCTTCAAAGGGCTTTACAGCCTGCATCCTCGCACCCTCCTCCTACTTGAGTACTGCTTGTCAGTCACCCATCAGGGAATACACATAGGGACCAGCACTCAAAGAAGAGAAGGAAGTTACTTACCTTAGTAATTGGAGGTTCTTCAATATGTGTGATCGCTATCTGTATTCCACTACCCGTCCTCCTTCCCCTCTGCTTTGGATCATTCTTTAGTTAATCGTAGAGAAGGAACTGGAGAAGCAGTTGGTCCAGTCCGCCATTTATCTCCTCACTCAGAGGCACAAGGAAAGCGAGGTCACACGTATGGACCAATGGACACTGCTTTCAAAATCCTCTGTCTCCAGGCACATGGTGCACACGTATACACACGGTGGGATACAGGTAGGGTCCACACATCTCAAAGAACCTCCAGTTACGAAGGTAAGTAACTTCCTCTTTTCTTGCCATATCTTCTTGTGAATGGACATAAGACTAATTCTTTGCACCTCCATAAATCTGATTTTAGTGAGGTCATAGAATCATAGAATCTCAGGGTTGGAAGGGACCTCAGGAGGTCATCTAGTCCAACCCCCTGCTCAAAGCAGGACCAAACCCAACTAAATCAGCCCAGCCAGGGCTTTGTCAAGCCTGACCTTAAAAACCTCTAAGGAAGGAGATTCCACTACCTCCCTAGGTAACCCATTCCAGTTCTTCACCACCCTACTAGTGAAAAAGTTTTTCCTAATGTCCAACCTAAACCTCCCCCTCTGCAACTTGAGACCATTACTCCTTGTTCTGTCATCTTCTATCACTGAGAACAGTCTAGATCCATCCTCTTTGGAACCCCCTTTCAGGTAATTGAAAGCAGCTATCAAATCGCCCCTCATTCTTCTCTTCTGCAGACTAAACAATCCCAGTTCCCTCAGCCTCTCCTCGTAAGTCATGTGCTCCAGCCCCCTAATCATTTTTGTTGTCTCGTATCTATCCTCAAGAAGGTCAAATCTCTTTTCTTCCACTCCCTCCTAGTTTTACAGATGGGGTAACTGAGGCACATTGAAGATAAGTGGTGTGCCCAAAGTTGCATAAAGTATTTTCAGCAGCGCTGGGAGCAGGGTCCTGATTTTTTTTCACATGATTGAATCATGTCTTTTTGACCAAATCTGCTGAAGGCTTCTTCTCACTTGTGAATGTTGATGATTTTAAATGTGATGGTCCCATCTTTAAATTACTCCTTGTTTTTGCCCTGAATTCCAGTATATATATCCCTGTATTCTATTTCAGACATACAGTAATGAAAATTAATATACTATCTTATTTTTACTTTTTTAGGAAACCCGGTTGGATGATCTCCATCACGTTGCAGTAGCTCTGGGGAAACCAGAAGTATTTGTACAGAAGGATTCTAACGTAAGATGTTATGAGTTTTGGTCTCTAAAATAACTTTCCTTTATTTCATTTCATACAGCATTACACAATTTGAATAGAATACTAAGTATTTTGGTCATAAATGTCATTTTTCCCTATCCTATAGCACAAGCTTTATAATAAGCGTAATGGCTCTACCTATCAGGAATCATGGAGAACAGATAGTCAGAGTCACTCCAAAGAAGTTAATCTGCCAATTTCACTTCATTTGGTTCATTCCTCCTGGAAACAGAATTCAGCTCATGTGGCTTCTCTGGTCTGACTCACCTTTCCCACCTTCAGTGGATGTCCTAGAAGTGCAACTCTTTGGAGCCTTGTACTTTAAAAATTCACCCATAAAAGGGCAGAGAACTCTTCCCGATCCACAGCTTGTGGTGTTTGTGGGTCTGGTCTCAAATCTCTCACAGTCATCACAGTGATAAAGTGCAGGGGTTGTATGGTCTTTTATGGTGCTCAAGCCACCTCTTTGTTTCTATTTAGACCAACAAAATTAAAGGACTTGTATCTAGGAACAAAGATTGTAGGTCACAGTTATAAGATGGGGGCTTGTATCCATGAATGCAGTTACCCTGAAAGGGAGTTGGGGTCATGGTAGGTAATCAGCTGAGTGTGAGCTGTCAATGCAGTGCTGTAGCTAAGAAGGTGAATGTGATGCTTGGATATATAAGCAGAGGAATGTCTAGTAAGAATAGGGAGGTGGTGTTACCTCTGAGTATGGCATTAGTAAGGGCATTACTGGAATGCTATGTCCAGCTCTGATGTCCACATTTCAAAAAGGATATCGCAAACTTGGAAAAGGTTCAGAAAAGTGCTACAAGAATGATTTCAGGTCTAGAAAATATGGTTTATGGTGAACGACTAAGGAAGCTCTCTTTCTCTCCCAAGAGAAGGTTGAAGTGACTTGATCAATCTACAAGTTTTTACATGGGAGAGAGACTTATGATAGTAGACAGACATCTCCTTAATCTATCAGAAAAAGGCATAACAAGATTGAGTGGTTGAAAGGTGAAGCTAGACAAATTCAGACTGGAAATAGGTGCAATTTTTTTTAATAGGGTCAATAATTAACCATTGGAACAACTTACTTAGGATTACTTACCTAAGGATATGGTGGATTCTCCACTTGGAGTCTTTCAATCAAGACTGAATATCTTTCTCAAAGAGATGTTATAGCTCACGCTGAAGTTAAAGGCTGTTGCAGAAATTATTGGATGAGGTTCTTTGGTCTGTGTAATGCAGGTGATCACAATAGATGATCATCATGGTCCTTCAGGTATGGATCACATGGCATGTAGGCATGTGCCTCATGCATATGACATTGGATTCTTTTGAAAAGCAGTGTCGGTTGGGGCAACACATGACCCCCTGTGCCTCTTCATCCTCCCATGCAAGGGCATAAAGGGTGGAGCATCCGGAACCCTCTCTTCTTAATGTCCATAACATAAAGATGGAATCTAGTGAGTGTTCAACCCACTACTTATACAGAGCTTCAAACTCACCCTTTTCTTGACTGATTTGGTGAAAAGAATCTATAGTCCCCTTCTTATCCCCTTATTACATTAATTTGGGCATTACATTTTTTAAAAAGTCCTCTCCCACCCCTGCACACACCCCTTTTGTTAAGCAGGGTGAGGTGCTTCATGCTAATATGGCAGACCCTAAGCCACTAGGGTTTAAACCCTGCTTGTCCTGTGATGTTCTCATCCCCTCTGCTGATGGACACAACCATTACCTCTTCTGCCCAGGGGCACACCCACCCACTTAGCATCCAGGCCCACCCATATCTGAGCAGGGGTGTAGTGCTGCAACAGCGGCCCGGAGCATCACTTGGGCACCTGAAATCCAGGACAGAGCTATGCGCCCATCCTTCAGAAAGCTACACGCTGGCAGCTCTGCCTTGCTATTGTCTGAGCTGCCCCATGTTCGTGCCCAGCTTGGCAAGTGAAGCCCTTTGTCTGGGGGCACCAGGGCTAGGAATAGGGAGTGCCATCAGGGGAGAAGCTGAGCTAGCACAGTCTGTCATTGCCCATCCACCTGAAAGTCAGGGCCTACCCAGATTTCCACTCCTAGCCACACTACTGCTTCTGCCTGGGGGAGAACCACATCTCAGACAGGTGTGAAGCATGTCAGTCATTTTCTTCCAGGATGCGCAAGCCCATGGATGTGCAGCTCAAGTTGCATCTTCTTGAGCAATCCATGTGTGTCAGTTCAGATCCTGAGGAAATGACAGCTGCCAAAGTGGAACCAAATAGTTTGGATCAGAAAGTGCTCCCTGGAATAGGCACCAGACCCTGGGATCGGGCAATGGAAGAAAGGCAGTGAAAAGGACACTGGCATCCTCAGCAATGTCAACCTTGGTGCACTGACCCCCTCACATCACAACTGGTGCCTACACTCTGATCATGGACGAGTGATGCCAAGAAACATTCCCAACTGGAGCATAAGCGCAGCTCTGAACAACAAAAGGACCATTGCACAAGGAGCACATCAAATATCACTCCTCCAAAGACAAAGCCTCCAAATCCTCCACCAAGGCAGGAATGGCATAGGGGGGAGGAGCTCTGGTACCACTCTTGGTATCCATGACCAAAACAATGACAGGTCCAAGATATACCCCTGCAGAGACCCATAGATCCACTGCTCCTAACTGGTGATCAGAATTAGATGTGATGCAGAGGCCACATCACCACATGGCACTGTCATTCAAAGAGGGTGACTCATTGTCACCCTTGCCGGTTTACTCCCTCTCCCCAGCTACAAGCAGAGTTGCCTCCCCCTCGCCTTTGGAGAGCAACCCCAGTTACCTGAGGCAGAACCCCCTTGCCAAATGCTCTGCTTCAGGTAAGACAGGAGTAGCACTGAGCCGGCTGGCCAGCTGGCACTGGGCCAGTACCCCCATGACATGCTCTCTGGGCCTTGCAGGGGACTATTGTTGCATATGTCTCAGAGCACATCTCCCCATTTGTGCATCCAGAAAGAGAAGAAGATTTCACTCTACGACATCATTGGCCAGATCTCCGATACCAGAGTCTGATGTCAGCCACCAGGAGATGGAGATAGTGGAAGGCCAGCACCAACCCCTTGTGAAGGATTCCGCCCCCCAGGATGCCACCTGGAACTGGGGTACCACTGAGCCACCTGACCCACCAGCCTGGGCACCTCTCACACTGTACTGCTATGACAAGCTGCAAAGCTCTCCAGCCTGCACTTTCACCAGCATTCACACAGGTAGGGACACACCCAGCTGCAGTTACATGCAGGCTCTCTAACCACCAGCTTCCCAGGCTAGGACCCCGGAGCAGTACTGTCCTGCCCTGGTCAAATCTAGCCAGTATATATACCCGGTCCGCCTCTCCCTCAATGTGGAGAGAGATTTTCCACAAGCACTCCACTCAAAGCTCACTGGTTTAGGTTAAACCAGAAACAGGTTTATTAACTACAAAAGATAGATTTTAAGTGATTATAAATGATAGCAAATAGATCAAAGCAGATTACCTAGCAAATAAACAAAAAACACAAACTAAGCTTAATATACTAAATAGATTGGATATAAATTAGCAGATTCTCACCCTAACGGATGGTACAGGCAGACTTGTAAATTCTTAAGGCACAAGCTACACTAGCTTTGCAGCTGGGAATCCCCAGGTGTTTCATACACAGGCTAGAAATGTCTTTAACCTGAGTCCAGCACTTCCCCCAGTTCAGTCTTTCTTCCTCAGTTGTTTCCAGGAGTCGTCTTGTGTGTGAGTGAAGAACCCCAGATGACATCACTTCCGGCCTTGTATAGCTTTTGCTTATGGTGGGAACCCTTTGTTTCAAAACTTGGTTCCCAGACCAGTTTGTGGAAAAATACTGACATCCCAAGATGGAGTTCAGAATCATGTGGCCTGGTCACATGTCCTTGTAGAGTCATAGCAGCCATTACTTACAGGCTGTCTGGAGGGAAGGCTCATCAGGTGGGAGATAAGCTTCTCCTAAGGCCTATTGTTTTCCCTAATGGCTCATTGCTCTGCATAGGCTCTTCCCAACCAGCTATCTAGACTGAAAGCATCTTGTCTAGTGGGCATTACCCAGGTGTAACTACATTTGAAGTACAGATACATAGTATTTATAACTTCACATACAAAAATGAAACGTGTACAAATAGGATAATCATATTCAGCAAATCATATCTTTTCCAGTGACATCTCACATGACCCGTCTTGCATAAAATGCATCATAATTATGCTATAACCATAACATAATATCACTATGATGAATATGGGGTGCAGTGTCACACCCCTTTCTCCATCACAGGAGTCATCTTCATCATGAGACAGTGACACCAGCCCTTACCCCAGTGGTCAAGAACTTCAAATGCTTCCAGGAGTTCCTCTCCCAAATAGCAGACACCCTGGACATCAAAACAACAGTCATACCAAAGAAGACCCATACGCTGTTTGATATTTCAATGTAACTACTCAAGTCAGAATTGCCTTTCACATCTATGAGGGTGTACTAGACCAGCTAAGGTACCCTGGCCACTTTTCCGGCCACCTCTACGTGCATGGAGAAAAGAGATCAGGTGTCCTCAAAGGGCTTTCAGCATATTTATGCCCACCCAAACACAGGGTTCCAAGTCATATCTGCAATCCAAGAGAAATCCTGGTTTTCAAAAGATACTCCTAAAAACAAACACCCAAAGAAATTCGACCTGTTTACGTTTAAAGTGTACTCCTCAGCTCACTTCAGCTCCAAGTGGTGAACTACCAGGCCTTGTTCATGAACTATGACTTTCTCCCCTGAGAGTGCGTCACTCCCTTCCTATCAAACACCCTGCAGGAGCACAGGGAGTAGCTAAAAAGAATAATAAAAGAAGGCCAAATTGTTGTGAGGATGGTACTACAGCTGGCCATGGATGCATATGACATGGCTATGAGGTCAGGGCCATGGCCATCACAATGAGATGGACATCTTGGCTGTTAGCTTCCAGGGTACCCCAAGAAGTGCAAGCTACCATCGAGAACCTGTTCTTTGAGAGGAGGGAACTCTTTGATTAAAGAACCGTCAAGTCACTTCACTCCTTAAAAGACTCAAAGGCTGTGTTAAGGTCCTTTGGGATTTGTGCCCAGGTTCCTTACCGGAAACTTTGAGTGTCAGCCCCGGCAGGAACCTCATACTCTCATAGCCACAAGCTGAATACCTGCCTCAGAAAAGATCCAGGTATTCCAGGAGATGCTCATTGACCTCCTCCATCACACACCTGACACTGTCACAAAGCCAACAGGCTTGACAGGAGTGTTGAGAGTCACGCTGGAGTTGATCCTTGTCTGCCTTGTCCCTTTTCCATGGGGCTTGATCGACCATTAGACAAATGGGTGTAAGACGTAATTGCCCTCGGCTACCCTATTCATTTCCACACATTTCCCTACTTATCCCGCTTCCCCATCCCTCTTCCAGCATCATTCTCATAAGATCCTGTTGCAAACAGAAGTGCCCTCATTGCTTTATCTAGGAGCCATAGGAGAGCCTTCTGCTCTCCATAGTTCTTTATCCCAAAGAAGAATGGGTGTCTTCATCCTTTCCTAGACCTGAGGAGACTCAACTAATATGCTGGCTCAGATTCAGGATGGTAATGCCTCCATCATTCCATCTCTGCAGGTTGAGAATTGGTTCTTGGCTCTCGACTTGCAAAAGGCATACTTCCACATAGCCATCCATCTAGCCCACAGGTAGTACCTAAGATGAGGCCCAATCATTAGCAAAACAAGGTACTGCCATTCAGCCTGTCCACTATGCTGACAGTCCTTACACAATGCCTAGTTGTTGTTGCAGCACACTTGGGAAGGCAGGGCAGTCACATATACCCTTACCTGGATGACTGACTGATCAGAGACAGGTCCCAGCAAGAGACAGCAAGGATCCCACTCTCCCTCCTAGTGAAATACAAAAATAAAAATAATCTTTTATCCTATTGCAAATGATAACTTCATAAGAGCTACAGTAGACTCCAGATCATACAGAGTGTACCTGCCTGAGAACCACTTCCTGTTGTTGCAATCACTGCTACCTGAGATAAGATCCAATCTGTCTACAATAATAGGGATGTTCCTTGTGGCATTCAGTCATATGTTGGCGCATGTATGTGCCCCTGGAGCTCTGGGACAGGTCTATTTACTCCCCAGCAAGACACCAAATGGATAGGAATGTTGTGGTGCCAACTCATGCCCCACAGGGATGGTCTCCGCATTTTTTTCCGCATTTTTTTCATGGGAGCATGAGCAGATGCAGGGTGCACACATTGCCATGACAAATACTGCTGTTTAGAAGAATCTGATCTCTAATGTATGAGGCATATACACACCAACAGTGGGATCCACACTGTAAACTGTGTCGGTTGGTTCACCGTCGCTAGGCAGCGGTGGGGAGCTACTGCCTCATTGGCCGGCCTGTGTCACGTCTCTGTCGTGGGGGAATTAGCGGCGGGGAGGGCGCTGGCCAGAGTCTGTAGCGCGCCCCACAGGCAGGGGAGCGCCGGCAAGAGTCTGTAGCGCGCCCCTCAGGCAGGGGAGCGCCGGCAAGAGTCTGTAGCACTGTTGGGATTCTGTTCCCGAGGCGGGTCGGCCGGGTAGGGGAACGCAGGCCCACCCTACACCACTGCGTTCCAGCCCAGGGCCCTGACAGGGCAAGGCGAGGGTCCCGCCACTGGGTTAGCGGGGGTCCTTCCGCAACATAGACTCACCACGGTGCAGTTCTTTCCCTGGGCTACTTCCTACCCGATTGCTTGTGTGAGTTCCTCTGGTCCCTCTAGTTCGTCCGGGTAGTCAGCTGCTGGCAGCTCCAGCTCCCCCTCCGCCTCAAGCTCCTCCAGTCCCTCCGGGTACTCGGCGGCGGGCAGTCCTGGTAGCCCCAGTCCTTCCTCCAGGTCAGGTTTCCCCTGGTCCAGGGCCTCCCCTGGCGTGGCAGCAGGGTCTGAAGGGAGCAGCCCACGGTTTGCGTCTGTCTCCCTCCCTGGTGCTGCCCTGACTGAGCTAAGGGCCCTGTCCTTTGTACTTCCTGTTCCACCCCTCCCCTTCCGGGGGGTGGAGTAAGCTTGGCCTGGCCCCACCCACTGAGGCTGAGAGAGCGGCTCTTTACCCTCAGGTTCGGAGGGAAGCCACCCTGGCTCCCTACAACACTAACTACAACATTTCAAAGAACCACAGTTACTGTAGGATAAATAGCCCTTCTTTATAGGCCTTAATATCTATGAATCTCAGATTCCCTGGCAGTTTTTTCCTTTTCCATTTTATTCTTTTATTTCATTTTATTCACTAAAAGGTAAGTCTCTAGGACTATATTATCTGCATCCCCTCTACTGTGCATCTTAACATATTTAAAGTTATTTTTTTATCACATCAGTATCAATCTGAACATTTTAAAATTATTCTTCTTAGTATTTACAACAGTTTATACTGATTGGGGCGGAGGGGAGGGAGAGGAGTGAAATTTGTCCATGCTTCCATCTAACTCTAAAATGTATTTTCCTTAGGTTCTTTCTAAAGACCTGACCCAGCCACAATTCCAGGTATTGACTTTTGATGATTTAGTTGCCGCTGGTGTTCCTATAGCACCTGAAGACCCTGCATACTGGGATAACTTTTGTTCCAAGCAGGAGTGCCCAGCACGCCAGAGTACTCATTCAAGATAAGACTGTGTTTCCAAGAAAAGAAACTGAAATCTTTCAAAGACCACACATTGTTCCTTTGCAAAGCTTAATTTGAGTGTGCATATACATTTCCCCTTTTAGACCAATATTCGGTTTCCCAGTCTTACAAAGCTGCCACCTTTTACCCTCTTTCCCCTATGCTGAGATCATTTCAGTCTAAAAAAACTGTGAAATAAAAGATCTAAATTGACCCTGCACCTTTTTTTCATTGTGTAATTTGCCTCTACCTCTGTGATTCTCTTATCTCCATGATTACCCCCTGCCAATAGCAGTGAACAGAGCTGCATTAATGCTGCTCTTGATGAGCAACAAGTGTTGAATATTTAAAGAAAATGTGTTTTCATGCTTAATTTCTGCTGATTTTTAAGTGATATTATTGCCTCTCTCTCATGAAATCATAATTTTATTCCAAAGTGGCTGGGCAAAGCCAAAGTAAAACAGTTGGTTAATGATGATGGCACTATTACTTCATAGCAAAAGTTCTATGTGAAATTATCAAACTTATTTGTCACCACTGTAAGTGATGTTAATGGATCTACAGCTGTATAAAACCAGTTTGAGAGTGTTCTAAGTCCTGGGCTTTTGGTGAGGTATGTCCTCACACAGTCAGCCTCCTCCTCACAATTGTCTGTACTGATTCTCTCCACTAATAGTATACAGGTTTTCTGCTTCTCCTTTAGATATCTGATTCCTCTGAAGTGGATACGTGCCCTGCAGTAGTTCTGCATTTCTGGACCCACATTTGCATTTCTGTTCTCTTCATTTCTGGGGACCACTATTTTTTAAACATATAAGCACTGTCTGCCCTTTTCCAAGGAGGGCCACAGAGCTGGAGCTGGGGAATGTAGAGTATTGCATTGTCATATAGACTTGAGAGAGACTTGGGAGAGAGCAATAGGTGCTGAAAGACAATTTTAGACTATTTGTCTTGTCCTTTTCAAAGAATACTTTTTCCCATTGTGTATCCTCCTTTTTAATCTAGGAAGTGTGGATACTTGAGGTCATTTGAAAGGTGCAGGGAATGGATGCTGACCAGAATCATTACCTCAGAATAAAAGGCTCAATTCTCTTCCCATTGTAGTCAAACAAAATTCATGTTGACTTCAGTGAGAGTAGGATTGTGCCCAAATTGGCTGTTGCCCTGCATTCTGATTGGGTGAAAGCCTGCTTGTATTATAACCATTAAACTTGCACCTCTGATGTTAAATAGGATTTGAGGCAGGAAGGAAATGGGTTTTATGGTCTTACAGAAGCCCCCATGCTGCTGGTGCAGATAATCACTTTCTCACACTCAAATAATACCTGTTAAAATTATCCTTTTGCCTGCTTTTACAGCACACTTTTAAATTGAGCCATTAATTAATAAATAATTACATACTTCTTTCTCAATCATTACAGCTTTACCCTGTAGGTAGGAGTGAATCTGAAAATTAAGAATTTGTAGTACTAAAAGTGTGATGACTATTGGATCTTGGGTTAGGAGTCCCACAGGGGCCAATGTAATTCTGTTTAAAGTCAAGGGAAATTTCTTAATGGAGAAAACCAGCATTAAGTCCATTGTACCCTGCTGATTGTAAAATTTTATTTTATTTGCTAAAATAATAGCTGTCATAAGGATTTGCTGATAGATGTTTTTCTCCAGACTACAATAGATGTTTAAAAATAATTGTTTATTGGTTATTGGTCTTAATTGTCCCTGCTGCTGGTGTTTCAGACCAAACTGAGAATCCAGTGCTTTTTAGCAGACCGCACTGCAAACACTAAGCCCCATTGGCAAGTGCATAATAAATTTTATCATCTGCAGTGAAATAATTCGCAGTGTTGTATGTGATCACATTTAGGCATGGGAGTTAACAATTCTAATAAATATGGCAAATAACACCTCTTTTGGCTGGCTAATGACTAATAAGGTTGTCCATTTTCAAGGTTATATCTGTAACAAGAAAGTTTAGAAACTTAAGGGTTGGTTCTCCCCCAAACTCTCCCACCCCCCAAAAAAGCATTGATCCTGAAAGACTAGGCAGAATCACTAGGAAGACTGCAAATTCTCACAATACACAGATTTCCTTTACATTTGGATTTTTGTTGCTTTGGGTAAAAAAAACAAGATTAATCTAACTTTTGCAAATTTTATCAAGCAATAATGGTAAGAGATAATGTTGGTTTGTGGAAATGTGAACAGTTATTCTCACAATCATAAGAATAGTTTTCTGAGCATATACTACTGCTGTAAATAATTATTTAGAAAATAAACTGAATCTCCTCTTTAAGCAGTTATGCATGTGGAGCACACATTAAAATCAACATTACGGTTATGTATAGAAGAGTTAGTGTAATTGAATATCCAAGGTGAAATCATTAATATTACTGTAAATGATCTATCTGTTTAATGCTTTAGGGCCAGATTTTTAACTTTGTTCTTTACAGAAATAGCATGGTACAAATTGTGATAAATGCAGGGCCGGCGGTCGCCTAGGGCGCAGCTATTTTGGGGGCGCCGCGGGTGCCTGTTCAAATTTGGGGGCGGGACCTTCCGCCGCTGCTGTTGGGGGCGGCATTTCGGGGGCGGGACCTTCCGCCGCCTAGGGCGCTGGAAGAGCTGGCGCCGCTACTGGATAAATGTGTTCAACTTTGGCATATGTCTGTGGTTTTAAAGTTTGTGTTTTATGTAAAGATTATAGTTTGGTGACAGAAATACTTTTAAGACACTTTGCATCTATGTGAAAAGAGCGTTATGTTGCTGTTTGACATGAGTATATGGCTGTAGGAAGTAGGTCATATGACTCAAGCAGGCTTACACTATCATGTGCAAGATTTATCTTGTTACTATATTACAGAAGCACATAGGCTGAATAAACACGTTAGCTAAAGCTAACATTGGTGTTCAGTTTTTCAAAAAGAAAAAAAAGTGTAAAGCACTTGTACGTTCACAGCTAACCACATTAACTAACAAATCAACATAAAAAAGATGTTGCTAGAAAGACCTGGATATGAAAACAAATATAAGCTAGAAATGAGGCTAAAGATATGCACATGAGCATCATCTCTCTTGGAAAAAAACTACCTGTTGGATGACGTTTCCGAGCTTTAGTGACCATGCACAACTCTGTTTACTTTGATGGTGTTTGTTCACATTGTTTTTTAGTTTGTAACATCCTTGAGGCAGTAATCATGTTTTTGGCATATGTCATGCACATTCTATACAAATATTTAATATCCAAATATTGTAAATATTCTACATTGTTATTTACTCTTACATTAATGAGATGTTCTAAGGTTTTTGTTTATTGAAATAAAAAATTCTAAAATTGAATTATTGTTCTAGCATTCTGTATCTGTTCTGCTGTTTTTTAAATAATAAAGGTTGTTTGTTCACAGCCAGACACCTTTTTGAGGTGACCCCTCAAGCTAAGTAGGGTTTGACTTGTGTTATTATTAGATAGGTCTCCAAGGAACACCAAGAACCTGAGGCAAGTAACATTAGTGAGTCAATAGGTATAATGCTTTGCTCTTAATCAGTATTGAATCTAGAGCACAGGACAGTATGATACTGGAGGTGGCATCTTGCAGATGATACATAAAACTAGGATTCTGACCACTTGTGGTCATTAAAGTTTCCATATCACTTTTTGTAAGAGTAAGCACGTTATTCCCTTTCTTCTGGCTAAATACCTGTAGGATAATTATATTCTGTCTACCTAACTTTCCTCTGCAACTTTGATTGGGTTCACATCAGCCTATTGGAGCTCAGGGCAGTCAGGAACACTTGCCTTCATTTCCTGCCCCTCATCAAGGACAAGCCAGTAAGAGTCACGATGGACAATATGTCCTGCATATGCTACATCAACAAGCAGGAAGGAGCAAGATCCTGCTCCTTGTGTGCCGAAGCCAAAATGGTGCCCACTGGCAGCCCTCCTGATCAGCTCCTCCCTCTCCCCCCAGTGCCTCCCCCTCTCCTCCCAGCACCTCCCGCCCGCCGCAATCAGCTGTTCTGCGGCATTCAGGAGGTGCTGGGGGGGAAGGAGTGAGGGTGAGGTGCGCTCGGGGGAGTGGGCAGAATGGGTCAGGAAGAGGCAGAGCAGGGGCGGGAAGAGGCAGGGTGGGGGTTGGGCCTTGGGGGGAAGGGGTGGAGTGTGGGAGGGGCCTGGGGCAGAGCCGGGGGTCAAGCCCTCCCCCCCCCCCTCCTCTGGCCAAAGCCATAAAACTCTGGAACTGGTGTATAGCCCACCATATCCAGATTTCAGCGGTCTACCTCCTGGGCATCCAGAACACCCCATCCAATGCCCTTAGACATTTCTCCCACAATTATGAATGGGAGTTGAACACTCTCTCAGGTTCCCCACAGCATATTCAAGAGATGGGGGCTGCCAGAGATTGAACTTTTTGCCACCTCCGAGAACAGGAAGTGCCTTCTGTTCAAGGGGAGAATGGGGGTCTGGGTCACCACTCCCTGGGGGACACTTTCTACCATGGAAGAAGAGTCTGTTCCCATAGTCTGCGGCCCTGGGCAGCGGTCTCCGGTCAGCTGGAGCAGCCGCCATCTGTGGCCCCTGGGCAATGGTTCCTAGCCCCCAGAGAAGCCGCGGTCTGCGGCCCCCAACAGCTGGTGCCGCTGGCCCTGAGCGCTCCCTTCCCCCAGCAGCGGTTCTTCCAGCACCCACCCCCCTCAAGATTTAATCACACATATGGACGGGTCACTGGCCATGAATTTTTGTTTATTGCCCAAGACCTGTCCATGACTGTTACTAAAAATACCCATAACTAAATCGTAGCCTTATTCATCACTGTATCTGAAGTTAGAATATTGACTATTTATCTGTTTCCCAAATGTGTTTGTTCCTGGGGTAACACTCACCAGGTGAAATCTGCATTGAAGCCAGACAGCTTTGTGTTGATGGTCCATTAAAGACATTTAACTCTTACAATGGGTCATAGAGGAGACTCATTCCATCAGGTAAGTCTTCCTGTGGACTTTTTAACACGGATATGGCCTATGGCTGCCCCTGTGAGTCAGCAAACCATGTAAGGACATATGATATGCTCATGTTACCCTGGACTCCATCTTGTGCCAGTAACTTTCCACAGACAGGGGCTGTGAGCTTTGTTTGGGACAGTAAAATGTTACGCACATGGCAGAGGATATAAAAGACCCATGAAACATCTCTGTGTTGCCTCTTTCCTGCTCTGATTCTCTGGACTGTGGATTTACAACTAAAAGGAACTTATTGGACGATTGACTGAGGAGCTTCCAATCTTCTGGAAGTTACCAGAGACTTTACAAGCCAGCAGTCTATAACGTCATTGCTACAAACCTGATACAAGAAGATTGCCATTATTCTATGTACATGATCTAGTAACCATTTTAATTCTCTTCTTTTTTTCTTTATTAATAAACCTTTAGCTTTTAGTTACTAAAGGATTGGCAGGAGCATGATTATTGGGTAAAATCTGAGTTATATATTGACCTGGCTATGTGCCTGATCGCTTGAGATCAGAAGAACCCTTTGATGAAATTGGTTTTCAATAACCACTCATCATAAAGGCTAGCGTCTAGGTCAGGGGTCGGCAACCTACGGCACGCGTGCCAAAGACGGCATGCAATCCGATTTTGAGTGGCACGCCGCTGCCTGCCGTGGTCCCGGCCCCCAGCCCCACTCAGCCCCCCTGCCCACCGCTCTCCCCTGCAGGGGCAGGAGGCAGAAGCTTGGTCCTGTGGCAGCCAAGCTCCCCCCTCCCCCACGTCTTCCCCCAGCGTGGTGCTTTCCTGCCCCTCCCCCTCCCTGCCGCCAATCAGCTGATCCCCCTTGCGAGGGGGAGCGGCAGGAATGGCAGCGTGCTGGCTGCTCTGTAGAGGAGGCAGAAAAGAGGTAGGGAAGGGGGTGGAAGAGGGCATATCCCTTCCCGCCCCCTGCCCTGAGCCGCTCAGGGCAGGGGGCTGGGAGCACCCCCACGAGCCAAGCACCCCAGCCCTGACCCCCCCACACACCCAGCCTTCTGCCCTGCACCTCCACACACACACACCCCTCTGCCCTGATCCCTGAACTCCCCCCCACATCCCCACTGCCCTCTGCCCTGATCCCCTCACACACCCAGCCTTCAGCCCTGCACCTCTTCATTTATTCACTTTAATTTAAGGTTTCGCATGCCGGTAATACATTTTAATGTTTTTTAGAAGGTCTCTCTCTCTAAGTCTATATTATATAACTAAATTGTTGTTGTATGTAAAGTAAACAAGGGTTTCAAAATGTTTAAGAAGCTTCATTTAAAATTAAATTAAAATGTTGATTTTACGCTGCCAGACTGCTCAGCCCGCTTCCAGCCTAGGGTTCTGTTCACCTAGGCCGGCAGCGGGCTGAGCGGGGCCTGCGGCCAGGATGCCGGCTGGCAAGGGGCCGGCAGCCGGGACCCCAGACCTGGGGGGGGGGGGGGCGGGGGAGGCCGGGGGGGGGGGGGGGGGCCGGGGCGGGGGCAGGGGGGGGGGGGGGCGGGGGGCGGGGGGGGGGTTGAGGGGTCAGGGCAGAGGGCTGGGGTGTGGGGGGGGTTCAGGGTAGAGGGCTGGGGGCGTGGGGGTGCAGGGCAGAAGGCTGGGTATGGGGGGGTTCACGGGTCAGGCCAGAGGGCTGGGGGTGTGTGGAGGGTTCAGGGGTCAGGGCAGAGGGCAGAGGGCAGTGGGGGTGTGTGGGGGTGTTCAGGGGTCAGGGCAGAGGGCAGAGGAGGTGTGTGGGGGAGGTTCAGGGGTCAGGGCTGGGGTGCTCGGCTTGTGGGGGTGCTCCCAGCCCCCTGCCCTGAGCAGCTCATGGCAGGGGGCTGGAAGGGATATGCCCTGTTCCACCCCCTTCCCCAAGGTCCCGTCCCTACCTCTTTTCTGCCTCCTCTACAGAGCAGCGAGCACGCTGCCACTGCTGCCGTCCCCCTCGCAAGGGCGATCAGCTGATCGGCGGCGGGGGGAAGGGGGAGGGGCAGGAAAGCACCACGCTGGGGGAAGAAGCGGGGGAGGGGGGAAGCTTGGCTGCCGCAGGACCAAGCTTCTGCCTCCTGCCCCCGCAGGGGAGAGCGGTGGGGCTGAGTGGGGCTGGGGGCCGGGACTGCGGCAGGCCACTCAAAATCAGCTTGCGTGCCGTGTTTGGCACGCGTGCCATAGGTTGCGGACCCCTGTTATAAGCTCTGTGCCTCTCAGAGATAGGCACCTAACTCCAGGGAGGCTCCTAGCTCTGAGTAGCAATTCAAGAATTGGAACCAGTCTCTTGTAGTAGTTTTTTGTGGGAATGACTTTGGAGCCTACCTCCCTCCACACAAAACAGCTGGAAGAGGAGGTGGTGCTGCTGCCCACCTTATCACTTTTAGCCCTGTGGTTACAGCCCATCCCCTCCAGGATATGGGAGATCCAGGTTGAATTCCCCACTCTGCCAGAGGGGAAAAAAGGATTTGACCATGGGTCTCCCACTTCTCAGGAGAGTGCTCAAGCCACTGAGCCATGAAACAGTCTGATGTAGGCTCCCTCAATCTCTGCTTTTGCGTTTAAATAAATAAAAAAAGAAGAGTGGTTGAAGCAGGGGACTGGACCCAGGGCCTCTCATCTCCAGGTGGGTACCCTAAACACTGCATTACAGAGTCTCTCTCTCTCTCTCTCTCTCTGGCCCTTGTAACTACTGAGCTAAAAGTTACAAGGTGGGCACCACCTTCTCCTCCAGCTGGATGTTGGCCTCAGAGGCCATGTACAGGATTTTGCCCAGCACAGGACTTAGGTAGCCAAATGCCTATCTTCTTCTGGTTCATGGATCACTCTGGGCTTAGGCAGGAGAAGGGTGTCTGGATTCATAGAGGGAGGCAGCCGTGTGCATGCCCTGAGGCAGGAACAAAGGCCCTAAGTAGCTTTTACTCTGAAAAACATTGGCACCTACAGGGTGCAGTGGGTGTTTTGTGGATCGCAATGGAGCCAAAACTGGGACTTAGGCTCCTAAACCCAAGACTTGGTACTTTCATGGATCCCATCCTTGTTAATTAAAGAAATGATCGATGTTTCCCTGGGAACTTTAGATATGATACATGTGCTGTGAATAACAATTCAAAAATATTGTTTCAGAAAAGTCTAAGTGCTTCAACAGCTTGGGAGAACATGCTTAGGCAGCCCTCTGATGGAAAAACTGCCTGAAATTGTTTTTCCTTTAACAGCGAAATGGATCTTCTATGTTTGCATTTTGATTTTATTTTATTTTTAGGCACAAATAACTTTGTGAAGGGTTATATGAATTACAGTTATTGTAGAGACTTAACTAATAATACAGAAAAATTTAGTTTACAGCAGTTGTAATGTACTGTCAAAAGGAATAATGCATGTTTTCCATGATGAATAACAGCAGTTTTGCTTCAAATCAGTTTCTTTTTTCATGTGGCAATTTCTGTGTCATTTGAATTGATCTTGAAGCGAAATGAGAACAGGCTGAAGTGCAGCTGGGAGACATGAGTCTATATTTCTTAATCCAGGGGAACTAAAACATGCCCATACACATAAAAAGATTAATTAGGGAGACAGGAAGAGTTCAGATCACTTACAATAATCTCTTCTGTGACATGCATCAAATATTAATTCACTTGTTCTATTCTGATGAAATCCAGCCCTTGTGATAGTTAATCAGGCACCCTTTGAAATACCATGGTTCTTCCATGACATCTACATCCCGGTCAGATACGAAATGAGTTTTTGTGGTCAAGTGAAACGTGTTCCGCTAACCAAGTTTATAAATCTGAGGAAAGAAACTCCAAAGAGAAATAGAATTTACCTAAAATTCATGAAAAGAATATACAGACAACCCCTGAAAAATAATTTTAAATACAAGGGCAATAAAACCTATTCTGCTGTGCACATTTTACATTTTCAGCAGCTTGATAAAGGAAAGGTTACACTGAGACTTTTCTGTTAACAGTGTGTTTAGACCCAATCTGAATTCCACAAAGGCATTTGAGATTTGCCTGACTTGGGACTTCAAGATGCCTCTGGTGGCAGCATGTAGTATATGTGTACAGGTTGTGTCCACATTGTTGTGTGTAGCTACACGGTCAGTGAAAGGCTCTGGCAGGGGGGAGGCAGTGAGGAAAGGCTCCGGCAGCTCCTTGCTGCCAGTGCCTTTCCCCACTGCAGGAAGCTGCCAGAGCCTTTCACGGCAGCTTCCTCTCAGCCAGAGCCTTTCCTCACTAATGGGGTCTTTCCCTGTGACGAGGAAAGGCTCTAGCAGTGCGGAGCTACCAGACCCATTCCCTCCTGCCAACCTCCTACCCGAGCCCTTTCCCTTTCCTGTAGTGGGGAAAGACTGGCAGCAGGGAGGCAGCATGACTAAAAATAGCAATGTAGATGGGCGAGGTACTGCGTGGGCATGTAGAAAGCTGTGTAGGGCACATACCCCCAGGGTTCAGGAGTGTCTTTACTTCCCGAAGCAGTGCCTCACCTCTACACTGCTATTTATACCCATGCTAGGGGGGCCAAACTTACTGACCCTCTGAGTTGCATACGACAATCTTCTGACGTTCGAGGGCCGGGGCGTCTGCTGGGTCTTGGGGCTTCAGCCCCAAGGAAGGCACCTGCTGGGGCTCGGAGCTTGAGCCCTGCTGGGAGGGGGGATTTCAGGCTTCAGCCCCATGGGAGGTGCCTGCCAGGGCTCAGGGCTGTAGCCCCACTTCTGCCAAACTCCCAAGCCCCATGGGGCTGAAGCACCAAGATCTCCCTCCCCACTGGGCAGAACCAGAGCTGACACATTGGGGGGGCACATGGGGGTCATGTCCCCCCGCCGATTTTTGCCGGGGTTTGCTGGCCCCAGTCGGTCACATGCACAGCAGCTGCTGGAGCCAGCAAACTGGGAGCTGCTGCTGTGGGAACTACAGGGAGAGCGGCTGCTTTTGCTGCTGCTGCCTCTCCCTGGGGAACTAAAGCAGCAGCCCCTCCCTGCAGCTCCCAGCTGTTTGCTGCTGCCTCTCCATGCAGTGCTAACATCTGAGAGGGGCAGGGAGCGGCTGCTGAGTGTAAGAGCCCGGGCATGACTCAAGCTGTTGGAGGAGCAGAATCTTTAAATTGTGCCCCACCCTTTTCAGCAGGCACCAGTCATCTCTGGCAGAAGCTCCTAGCCCCACCACCAGGCAGAAGCCCTAAGCTCTGCCTCCCAGTCTGGTAGGTGGGAGTGGGGGGCTCCGTGAGCCACACTTTAACTGTATAAGAGCCGCATGTGGTTTGCAAGCTGCAGTTTGGACACCCCTGATATATATTCTACACCTGCAGTAAGGAGTGTTCAGAGTAGACATGCTCTTTGGGTGAAATTTACTCCTATGCAGGGAGCCTGTGATTTGGAGGGCATAAATAGGGCAAATGCCTTGTGCTGTGTCTGCTGGAGAAGGGTGAATTTTAGCTGTATGTCCGAGATACCTTTTATAGCGGTAATTAACACAGACTGTTCCCAGGGCTTTGCACATTCCTGCTGATTAAAATAAATAATACTGCTTTAGGCATCACTGCAGAAAGCATAATGTTTCCCTAAATGACTGGGAAAAAACAAAACAGAAAAAGGATTTGTATGGTAAGACTTAAAGGTTGTATNTTGTGATCCACCATTGCTTGCAGCACCATAGAAAAGTACCCCTTGCGGTTTATGTACTGGCTGCCCTGGTGCTCCGGTGCCAAGATCGGGATATGGGTTCCATCTATCGCCCCACCACAGTTAGGGAATCCCATTGCAGCAAAGCCATCCACAATGAGCTGCACATCTCCCAGCGTCACTACCTTTTTTAGCAGCAGCTCAACGATTGCTTTGGCTACTTGCATGACAGCAGCCCCCACGGTAGATTTTCCCACTCCGAACTGATTACCGACTGACCGGTAGCTGTCCGGTGTTGCAAGCTTCCACAGGGCTATCGCCACTCGCTTCTCAACTGTGAGGGCTGCTCTCATCTTGGTGTTCTGGCGCGTCAGGGCAGGGGAAAGCAAGTCACAAAGTTCCAGGAAAGTGCCCTTACGCATGCGAAAGTTTCGCAGCCACTGGGAATCGTCCCACACCTGCAGCACTATGCGGTCCCACCAGTCAGTGCTTGTTTCCCGGGCCCAGAATCGGCGTTCCACAGCAAGAAGCTGCCCCATTGCCAACATGATCTCCAAAGCGCCGGGGCCCGTGGCGCGAGACAATTCTGTGTCCATGTCCATGTCCGCATCACTCTCGTCGCCGCGCTGCCGTAGCCGCCTCCTCCTCGCCTGGCTTTTCTGGTCCTGGTTGAGCATAAACTGCACTATAATGCGCGTGGTGTTTACAATGTTCATGACTGCAAACTTGAGCTGAGCGGGATCCATCCTTGCCGAGGTACGGCGTCCGCTCAGTTCAACAAGGAAAAAAGGCGCGAAATGGTTGTCTTCCGTTGTTTTCACGTAGGGAGGGGGAGGATGTTCCCAGAACCGCCCGCGACAATGTTTTTTGTCCCATCAGGCATTGGGATATCGACCCAGAATTCCAATGGGCGGGGGGGACTGCGGGAACTCTGGGATAGCTACCCACAGTGCAACGCTCTGGAATTCGACGCTAGTCTTTTCTGCATGGACGCGCACCGCCGAAGTAATCCGCTTACTGTGGCCGCGTACCATCGAATTAAAAAAATCGGTTTCATAAAATCGAATTCCGTAAATTCGGACTAATCCTGTAGTGTAGACGTACCCTTCGTAACTCTGGATGGGAAATATTTCTGGGCTTAGGTTTTGTTTTGTAAGCTGCTGAAATATTTTAATCACTTACTTTTTTGTTAATTTGCTTTTCATTTAAACAGAAGGTCTCATGCACTCCTTACTCCGGCATGTCACCACAATTGTTGTAGGACTCCAGCTTTGGTTCTGTACTCTTTAGCTAATTATAATGAAAAATTGATTTATTTTACTTTGTCCATAAGGGACTTGTGAGGGAGTGTGCACTCCACAAAGGATTGGAAGGGGTTAAGATGGCCAGGTAGGCTTATTAACTCTACAAGCTGCACTTGGAGGGAGAGTCAAGGAGCAGGGAGAATCAGGGGTGGTAGGAAGCAATTTAGGGAAGGAGCAGTGAGGACTGGGAGAGTAAAGCCCAGAACTGGTGGATTGAAGATCCCTGGACTGGAACCCAGAGTAGAGTGGGACCCTGGGTTCTCCTACGAGTCACTGAATGAGTGGCACCTGAGGCAGTGAATGGAAAGACAGCCTCGGGCTGCTGAAGGAAAGACTTTGATATCCCATGGAAGGGGGGAATTCTGAATGACCTGGCTGGAAGGCTGAGTCGTGAAGGGGCCACTGTGGGTCCTGGAGTTGCTGCAGACCAGAGAGAGATGGTGTGATGCGGGCTGTAGTAAGTGAAGGCCCTGATAAAGGCCCAGTATGAGGCCTGAGGCCTGAACTGAAGTAATGGTCAAAACTTTGCTAGCATAAAGCAAAGTTAAGCTGTGAGCCAGAGGCAGGCCCTGCTCACAGAAGCTGGCAAGGAAAGGGCTGATGCTGCAAGAAGATACATACCTAAAAGGTACAGAACACTAGATATCATGTATACATTCCACACAGATAACATGGAACAGGCCGACCCATCCCAATGACAGGGGCAAAAGGGTAAAATGATGGATAGAGTTGTTTTGATCGAACCAATCTGTACAAGGTGAGAGGCGGCACCTTACTACGTAGAGGGGTTGTACCTTGCTGCGTAGAAGGGTTGCACCTTAATACGTCAGGAGTGATGTGTAATTTGTTTGTACCTGTGTATAAGAACGTATCCCTGGGGCAGTGTCTTTGTCCGGCCGTAGGGGGAGTGGAAAGTCCCGCCACTAAGCCGGGTCCTTGCCAAGAGGCACTTTCTCGTAGTATGCCCTGAGTTAGGCTAAGAAACCTACAGGGAACTGCAATTGTGTCCAAGATCGCAATAAACCTAGTCGACGTGACTTTGCATCTTACTGGACTCTGTGGTTATTGGGGGTTCTCTTCGGGTCTGCTGGGTCAGCTATCTGTACAGAGCTGGGGCAGCACACAGAGGGAACATACGCACGCAGCCGAGTGATATCAACAGGAGAAAGCAGAGCACCCCACCGGTAGCATCTGAACAACACTGGGAAGGGGTGTCGGCCTTGAGAGCTAATCCCTAGAGTGATTGGGGGAGGCGCCAGACAAGCGGTGAGTGGTGCGCCCTGTAATGGGGCTGAATACAGAACATAAAATAGAGCCTCTATGGCTTCAGCAGAAAATCCCCATGTGCCATATTTAGCCTCTTTCTCATGTGGGGAAATCCTGTTTCTGAAATGAACATTGTCTTCTCTCTGTGATATAGCAACTTGGAGAACTCCTCACCTAGTGCAAATCAGCATAGCTCCAAGTTAATGTCAGTGGAGCTACACTGACTTACAACAGTTGAGGATCTAGCCCTAAGGTTTTTAACCAAGTATGGCACATTATAAGCCTACGGTTGCTGGCAGTCATTTCATTGGGGGTAGAGGGAGTGAAATACGTTCATGTGGTCATTGTGCTGATGAAAGATAATTTTAGACCTGACAGCAGAAGAAATTAAATACCATGCCTTGACGTGATTGAGGAATAGAAGAAAAATAAAAGCAGATGAAGACATAAAGGAATTGTTTTTTAAAAAGTAATATTACTATAACAAATGTTAAAAGGAGTCAGTGTAGTTAAACAATGTCTAGCTTTTCCTGTTGTCGTTTGATTGGTTCCCAGTACTAGCCAATTTGTAGCAATAGAAACCAAGAAAGAGGATTGAGTTTGATCTTTTTTTGCCCATAAATTTTTAGTGCTTCTTAGATATAATGTACAGGTCTGTCGCATCTTAGGCGCATTTAACATGTGCGATTTCAGCTTTACGCGGTCGGCAAAAACAAGAAAAAAACAAAACAAAAAAAGAGAAAAATAACAATTTAAATACTGTTTCTGTAGTGCGGGCGATTCTGCCCGCCATTACACTCAATGTAATTTTGACTATACGTGGTTTTCGCTTTAGGCGCTGACCGCGGAACGTAACCCCAGCGTAAGATGAGACAGACCTGTACAGTGTGCCAGAGAAAAATCAATAGCGTCATGACAGTGCATCCTTAAAATATATTTAGGCTCACAGTTCAGAAAAAGAATCCAGATAAAATAAGTGCTTTTAAAAACAAAACAAAGTATTTGTTTTTGGTGGATTGGTAGGTGGCAATGACCAGCCAAATAACCATCCTGAAAACGGTACTAGGAAGATGCTCTGCTCAGAAAGGCAGATCTCACTGCCCTCCTTGAAAGATATGGGATATAATCTTCAGAAATCTTGTCTGAATCCCCTCTCCTAGTTAATGCTGCTGCCAGTCACTAGACATGCACGCTGATATTTCTGACTACCCGTAGAAGAATATTACTGCTGAGTGGCAGGAGTATAAGCTTTTTAAAAAAATTACAGAGTTTGAACTCCTCTGAACCTTCCCCCATGGTGTTGAGATCCCCCTAAACCTGCCAGAGAAGAATCCCTGCTCCAGGGGAGCTGCTGATCTCTGCAGGGCAGACTCCTCTCCCAGATGCTTGCCTGCTAAAGAGTGCAGGAGTGAAACTTCCCTCCTGTGCTCCTGCCAGGGACACAGCTAGGAGAACTCCTGGGAATTTGGGATTAAAACAAATCAGGCCAGATGGCGGCCAGGATTCAGTCCACCACCTGAGATGTAAATTGGTACTGACCTGGAAACTGAGGAAGGGCAGTTTACATTTGCCTGGGAAGAAAACAGCAGCCAGTGGAGAGATTCAAAGAGGAATCCGTGTACGTCAATATCAGCATATAACGATTTTGCACCAAGTACCTGCGTATATTCATATGTAGAACAATCTTGTGCCACGTATAGGTATTGTTACCTATATACAGTAATACGATACCTAAAACCTCTGTGCACCCTCTCACTGTCCATGTACATTTATGGACGTATTGTAGTAAACTGTAAATATTCCTGTAAAAGTAACCAAAAAAGAGACAATAAATACCTCTATTTGCTTGGGAGGTGTGTACATCAGATCATTAGTCAATGTCTAGTACACTGCCTAAAGGAGTTTTCTGTTTTGTTGGGGAAGGAGGAATTGACTCATGGTGGATTTGCTATTTTTAAGAATTATATATAAACTGAGACTTTTTACAGCTCTATTAAAATACCTACAGCTGTCGGTTAGGCATTCTCTGTACAAACCCAAAGGAAAATATAAAAAATAAATAAATATAATGGTTATGGTACAGAACTGGGAGCCTGAGCTTCTAGGTTCTATTCCTGGCTCTACAAAGTCATGCTGTGTGACGTAGGCAAGCAATTGAAACTCTGGCTTTGATTCTCCAGTGCTTTGCATCTAATGTTGCCATTTACACCTGTGCAAAGTGAATGATTGGGTAAAGTTCTGATAATGTATTGTTTTACACCCAATTTGCTCAGGGGTACAAAGTGGAAGCAATGTCTCAATTTCACCATCTGTATAATGGAGATATTACTTCTCAACCACACAGGCATGTTGAGAGGCTTGTTTAGTGTACGTAAAACATTTTGTGACCCTCAGATCAAAAGCACTCTAGAAATGCAAAGCATTAGTCTTAGCATAATCATTAAAGGAAAAGCTACAGTTATGAGAATAATCTGGTAATGGATCATGTGCCCTCAGAAAATGGGAAATCATTGACCTTAGAGAGATTCAGGGACCATCTTTCAGGGCTGATTAGAGAGGCAGTGTGTGGTCTAGTAGATGGGGAACTAGAGTGGGAGTCAGGAGACCTAGAGTATGTCCACATTGCAGTTAGACACCCGTGGCTGGCCCATGCCTGCTGACTCAGGCATGCAGGGCTCAGGCTAAGGGGCTATTTAATTATGGTATAGATGTTCGGGCTTGGGCTGCAGCCCAAGCTCTGGGACCTTCCCATCTTGCGGAGTCCTAAAGCCCGGGCTCCAGCCGAAGTCTGAACATCTGCACCATAATTAAACAACCCCTTAGCCCAAACCCTGCAAGCCCGAGTCAGCTGGCAGGGGCCAGCTGCAGGTTTTTAATTGCAATGTGGACATACCCTTAAGTTCTATTCCTGGCCCTGCTGCTTAGGACCTTTATAAAGTCACTTCATCTCTCTGTGCCTTTGTCTGTCTTGTCTATGTAGATTGTAAGCGCTTTGAGGAAGGGACGATTTCATATTATGTTTGCACCACAACTGACACAACAGAGCCCAGATGGAGCCACTAGACTCTACAGAGGGAAAAATACTAATAATTTAGGGATAATTAAAACTATCACATGACAAACCAGATATTCTAACTGCAGCTCCTTCACGCTGAAATGGTGTTATTCTGTGATACAGGAGATCACCGTATGTCATTGTCATGATATCAAACATTTTGTTATTCATAGACAGGTAATGTGCTAAATGGCTGTGTACTTCCATTGGACGGCTACAGTGCGTAGACAAGCCACTGCTAGATGGTTTTGCCATCTGTCAAGGCTGAATCCCCATTCTGTCACTTCGAGTGCAGAAGGTGGGGGCCCACAAGGATTTTAAAAATTAATACTTGCCACTCCAGGCTTGTATTACACTCCCAAGGTTACAGCTTTTCTCTGACCTTGGCTTGGTAAATGCTGCCGCCACCCAAATGCAAAAAAACCTCTTTGAACCCAGGAAGGAGCACTTGGGAATTCCTCCCAGTGGGGTACTCTCAAGCCCTTTCACCCCCCTTTGGGGAAGAGCTGAGAAAGAAAACAAAGGGAATTAGCTGTGGCCACCAGCTGATCAAACAATATGCACAAACCTTTTAGGACACCAAAAATCCAATCCTATTCTTAAAAAAGGTAAATTTTATTAAAAACAAAAAGGAAAAAGTTACATCTGGAAGGCTTTTTGCTAGATCTTAAAAGAAACAATTACAAAAATTAAGCTCCTAAAATAGCTTTCTTGGGGGTTCAGCTTAAAGGTTACAAGCAAACAAAAGCATCTGGGGTTAGCACAGAGGAAATCCACAAATCAAAATAAAAAACCTGATTGTGTCTGTCTAAACATTCCCTATCCAAATAATTACTTCTAGGTATGGAAGATGAATTTTCATACCTGGTTCAAGCCTTACACAGCATTGCTGCTCCATCACTGCAGCCCAGAGAACAACAGACAAAGGGAAAGTTTCTTTCCCAATTTTAAAAGTTCTAGCCTTCCCATTGGCTCTTTTGGTCAGGTGCCCACTCCTTTTTTTTTTTTTGCCTGTGGGCTTGTTAACCCTTTACCGGTAAAGCAAGCAGAGAACAGACCAAGAGGAATTTTACAGCTAACTGGCTGGCTAGGGGGAGCTACTCCCGCCCCCCCCCCTTTCATGTATCACATAATCACATGCTGCACTTCTCTGTATAACCCTACAGGTGGTTTTCAGTTGGCATTTGTAAGTAATTTCATGCCTGCCTGCTCCTCCATTCAAATTAGTAGCTCTAATAAAATTATGGATTATGCAAGCCAGAAATGTTTACACAGTGGAAAGCATGCCAAAGGCTCAACAATAGTATCATAACTTCATTAAAGCAGGAGTGTACTGTATGGCCTAAATGATAATTTGTTTGTGCTACAGTATGTGGTCCCTGCTTATCTTGCATCCTGTTTAACATACTGCCTCCCAGCCATAAGGCTTTGCTCCTTTGCTTGCCATATGTGGTCTGGGCAGGAGCGGAGCATGGAGCAACACAGACCCCAATCACTTCCCCAGGCTGACCATGGGTGAGAGACGCCCGGTGGTCCACTAACCCCCATGAGCAGCCATGGCCTCAGCAAGGAGGTGGAAGCAGGACTGCTGACACAACTTTGCCTCCTCTCCATCCCAGAATGTTTCTGAAATGATGCCCCTGGTGACTGAGCATGTTCCATCCCCTCACAGCTCCTACATGCCCAGTCGATCAGTGTTATCCCCATACAGCGACTGACCAGGCTCCATCCCTCACAGCTCCTAGTGCTGACCAGACTGCGCATGCATCATCCCCACAGAATGACTGAGCATACTCCATCCCAGGGCACAGGTGGGGGCTCAGAAAGACCTGCACGGTAATGGCTGTTCTCAGCTGCTCCGGCCCAGGGACGGGGTAGGGCTAGGCACCAGAACTGACAGCAGGAACCTCTCTCCTGTGCTCTCATGACCCTCTTCTGGGCCCAGGCAGCACAGAGGAGGAAGCCATCTGATTCGAATGTGGAGGGGAAAAAGCCAGCTGGGGAGGAGGGAAAGGAGTAGATTGGGACAAGGAGTTTGGTGAGATGCGGACTGGTGAGGGGGAAAAATGTGACTAAGGGTTTGAGGGGGTGACTGAGACTGGCTGGGTTAGGAGTCTGGGGCTGGAGGGAAGGGGAGGCTGGGACTGCATGGGAGGGAGGCTGGCACTGGGGGCTGCTGGGGAAAATGGGGGTGGAGATACTCAGATCAGACCAGGAGCTGGTGGAGAGGCAAGACTGGAATTGGATGGTCATAGAAACTGGAAGTAGGAACCAGAGGCAGGGGGGATGAGGGCAATTGGGAAGAGAGAGAGCAGCTGGCATGCAGGTCCAGAACTGGAACTGACTGGGTAAAGGGACTGGGACTAGAAGCCAGAAAGGAGGTCTGGGGGGAGACTAAGATTGAATGAGCAGTGCTGTGAGGGAGACTGGGACAGGGAACCAGTGATGGGGAGGAAGGGATAGAGAGAGATTGGGTGGGAAGGGGGAACTGGTACTGGCTAAGTAAGGAGACTAGAGCTGGGCATGGAGATGGGAAGAGACTGTAATTTGAGGGTGGGGGTGGAGATTGGGATTTGGACAGTGAGCCCAGAGGGGGACACTAGGATTGGCCAGGTAAAGAGAATGGGACTGGGACAAGGAGCTGGGAAACAGAATTGGACAAGAACAGATTGGAGGGGTCAAGCTTGGGAGGAATGGGCAGAAGAGTCTGTGCCCGCAAGACACACTCCCCTTGAGAGCCTGAAATGAAACTCAAGATTCTTGAGTCCCACCATTCCTCTGCTGTCAGCTAATACCTGTAAAACCCACTGGCAACATGAGTGTCTCATTCCCCCTCTAGTGCTGATCCACAGAAAGCACTAGTAGGTTGTTATCCTGTATTAGCTCAGGTGGCAGAGGTCTGTGTGGTGGACATAAAGGTTCCAATCCTGCTGATGACCCATGTGGGTGTCAATATGATACCACATGAGGGAATTTTTGTTTTTTTTCAGTTTGTTTTTTCAAAATAAGTAAGTTGTATCCAAAAATGTTAAAAGAACATTACTAAGGTTGCAAAGTCAAGCATTCAGAAGTTAGGAAATGCCAGAATTAAGATTGCCTGTGCAACCTTAACTCAGCTTCATTGTGCATGTGCATTGTGATCCAGTCTTTAATGACATGATGAGGTACTATTTTTTTCCACAGGACTACTACCTCATTCAGTGCACAGGATGGACATCCTCTGGGGAAGAATCAGGGTTGTGTAGCAAAGGAGGTTGTTGTCTGCAGGATCCCTACCTCCTCTGTTACAGAAGTTGGAAGCTGTGTAGTGAATGAGGCGGGAAAGTGCAGGAAGAAAAGGACGATGTCACCACAGAATTCCTGTGTGATGCTGGGTAAGTAACTTAAACCAAACTTTTCAGAGGTGGTTACTAAATGTTCCTTATATTCTGGGTGCCCAACTTGAGACCAGGAATCTCATTTGCAGAAGTGTTGAGCACTCACAACTACAACTCAAGTCTATGGGAGTTGTGCTTGAACATATAAAGTGCTGTATAATGGGAAGTACTCTGAAAAATCACAGTCCAACCCTTTCAAATTGGGCACCCAAAATTAAAGTGGAGACTTTTGATCTCAATCCCTCTGTACCTCAGCTCCCCATCTGTAAAATGGGGATAATAGCACCCGCTCATGTCAGAGGAATTTTGTGAAGATATTTAATGTTTGTGAATCACTTGGGTATTATAGTGATGAGTGGCATAGAAAAAAGCCTATGAGGAAATTCATAATTCTATCTTTGGAGCAGGGTTTGACTAGTGTGTAGTAAATAGTAATGAATAGGCCGATTTTGGGTTGCTGACATTTTAATATTTGTAACTTTTATCAATGAATTATATGAACAATTAGTGAACTGACTGAACGGCACTGATTCTGTTGAATAACTTCATCCAATGAGTTTAATATTTTTCATGTCTGAGTATGAAGGAGGACAAGACAGTTTAACATTTGCATTGGGCCTGTTGACGTTGGTCGAAGGCTTTCAAGTTAATAAAAAAAGAACGCTAATGCCACAGTGTGTCAAAATGAAAACAAAGCTGCGTTCCAGTGTGTGTATGAACATTTTGAATATAATTAGAGCATGTGATGAGGTTATTCAACACTGGTTAAAATGGCACGTAAAGTGTAATTTATTATTATTTTAATAATTCATGCTCTGGAAGTAGAAAGTGGTTTTATAGAGGGATCAAAGCATGGCTGATGGCAAGAGGCCAGGACTGCTAAGCTGCAGTATTTGGATAAATCCTTAAGTATCTGGCAAATAAGCAAACTATCATTTGTTAGGTAAATTGTTTTGAAAGACTGCATATTGTATCATTACGGCACATGAATCATTTATGTACAAATAAAAACAGTCACTTAATTACTCATAAAAGAAGAAAAACTTCATATTTCACTGTTTTCTTTAGAAAAGAACAAGTCTAAAGCATCTTCCAGTGAAAATACAGCTCTTTAGAAAATGTACAATGAGCAACTGCAACTCTGACTCCAATATCTATCTAGTAAAGTATGTACATCAATTATCCATGCTGGTGGATATTGAAATAATCCATGGTGGTGGATTTTGTGATATAGACACTGACCTACTGAGAACTGAATTGAAATCAGAGGCTTACTTCATATGGACAATAAGCAGCATGATGGTCATCAGTGAATGTGTAAGGCTGCTTTAGAGCTGAAATGCGGTGTACCCCATTGCTGATCTCCTGAGCCTCTTAGCCTCTTGACATTGAATCTGTTTATCCCTCACTCCTGTTTTAAATGTTCAGTATTAAAGAGAAATTGGGTAGTACCAGCAGATGTTAGGGGGATTAAGGAAGCGTGTGTTTGTGTGTGTGTGTACATATGTATCTCTATCTACATACATATATATGCACTAAGGATCAGGCGTTTAACTAGCCATCTAATTTTGGAGTATTTCTGAGCCCCCTGGCTTCCTCATTTACAGGAACAGTATTCAGATTAGTCCATAGTAGATTCTCTGCTCCTGGGTGGAGACAGGGAAAGGAGGACATTGTACAGAGGGGAAGGTTACAGTTAGAGTAGGGAAGATGGGATGGTATAAGCAGGAAAGTCTTTGTACAGACTCTGTTAGGTGTGATGCAATTTTTAGTTTACACAGCTGTCCCTGATTCACAATGGGAAAGGACTCGGTCCACAAAGATGTCAGAACACCCACCTGACCCACATTTGCAAGCTAAAGCACCCAAATAGGAGCAGCAAAGTTGCCAACATTCTCTTTGATACTTTCTTCCTTTGGATTACAATGGGGTTTTTCTGTCACTACTGGGAGTCAAAATCAAGAGTTCCCACGTTAAGCTTTTGCACAAAAATCTTTATTTTTTTTTAAATAATCTTCCTGACTTGTCTCAGCTATAAAAGGAGAAAACAAAAACAAACTAGACTTCTCTTTAATTTTTGTTCTAGGCTCACAAGGGCTTTTCCTCTCCCTGACTCACATCAGATATAATCACAAAATCTTAGTCTCTGGAATGCTTTCTGGACAAAAGCCACCTACAGTTGCTCTCCTCATTCCATCTATTAAGCTCACAAGTATTTTATGGCTTCAACTTTTGTCCTTCATCTGCTTTTTGTAAAAAGTTCTTACAGTTGATATCTCAGCAGGCCAACTGGCTTCTACACCCTCCAGTGCCTCAATAGTACAGGTTATTTTTAGGATGACTCTTCATTACCTCCCTGTGTGTACATTCTATTCAGACTCTTTTTGGAAAAACAAGTTTACAGAGTTGATGCCAGATAACTTATGAGCTTTGAGAGGCTTATGTGAAGAGTGCTTCCGAATAAGGTCCCAGTGCTGCAAAGTGAACCATATGTATGGACTTGTTTGCCAGCATAGACCCCACTGAAGTCCGTGGGGCTTTGCGCAGGCACAGGTGCCTGCCCACACAGTTCTCAGTGCAGGATCTGGAGCGACGTGTATGAATAACATAGGCCTGCTCCTAAGTGCATTGAAATCGATAAAAAGACTCCTATTGACTTTAGGTATTGGATCAGGTCTGTAGGAGCTGGTGAGTTGTGTTATGCTTAAGATAGTGTTTATGGTTTGGGTTCAAGTTGAAATTACGGTTTGGATGTGATCGTGCCAAAATCTTGCCTTTCTCAAGTTTTCAGTCTAAAATGGCAGAAATCTCATGAAATAAACTGATGAAATGAGATTTCTAAAATGTGCGTTGTCTCCTGTAGGCTTCTAGTGCAAGGATTTACACAGAATAATTTCCATTTTGTCTGAATGTAGTAATTTCATTTAAAATATACTATATTTCTGGTAATTCTCCACCCCCCCCCCCACGGTTTAGGTTACTTATATATTTCCATTCTTCCTACTCCTCTCTCTATGCAATTTGATGCTCCTTATTACTATTTATTTTGTGGAACTACAGAATGTTTGTTTGTGTGTGAGGCTTGTTTTCCTTGTTTGTGGATTTGTTGAAAACTTGTCCTGTTTTCTCATTTACTTTTCTTTTCCAAACAAATGAATAAATTATGTCCAGATTCTAAGATGGTGTACCTTGATGTAACTCCATTACAGTCAATGGAACTACACTGAATTACACCAGCTTAAATCTGGCCCTATATTTCTTGAAATAATGACTTCGTTTGAAAACCAACTCCCTGTTCTGACACTTTTCAGATGGCTTTGTTTTGACTGAAATTACAATATGCCCATCAAAAATCTAATGGGGCACATAAAACAACTTATTTCAGGTAAGTGGAAAGTTATTTTTACTGTTAGAAGCCATTTAGGAATTCTGAGAACCATTGTTATTTAAGCTATATTTATAATGTTTATCTAAATGGTAATGAGACCATTAGTGTGTGTGTACATGCTTGTCACTTAAGTATTACTTTTCAGAAAATTGTAAGGGGAAATGCCCAGATCAGCTGATAAAAATTTACAGCTTTCTAAAGTAAAATTTCTAATCTGCCTCTCTCAACATCTAGAATTTTTTTGAAAAACATTTTTCCCCTCAAGGAAATGTTTGAGTCTTTGAGCAAGTACTGTCTGTATTATGCATCTAGTACATAAAGGAATAAATGGAGCAAAAAATGTACCTCATTTCCTTTGTTGTATAATAGGAGAATTTTTCTTCCTTGAGATATTTATGTTCTATATTCCTAGACAGGAGGCAAAAGCTCAATTTATAGTAACATATTTCACATAAGCAAAAGGTTAAGAAAATAAGAACGGCCATCCTGTGTCAGACCAATGGTCCCTCTAGTCCAGTATCGTGTCTTCCAACAGTAGCCGATGCCAGATGCTTCAGAGGGAATGAATAGAAGAGGGCAATTTATTGAGAGATCCATCCCCTGTCGTCGAATCCCATCTTCTGTCAGTCAGAGGGCTGCATCCCTGACCATTTTGGCTAATAGCCATTGGTGGTCCTATCCTCCATGAACTTCTCTGATTCTTTTCTGAACCCAGTTATACTTCTGGCCTTCACAATGTCCCCTGGCAACAGGTTGACTGTGCATTGCGTGAAGAAATATTTCCTTAGGTTTGTTTTTAACCCTGCTGCCTATTAATTTCATTGGGTGACCCCTGTTTCATGTGTTATGTGAAGGGGTAAATAACACTTCTTTATTCACTTTCTCCACCCATTCATGATTTCACAGACGTCTATCATATCCCCCATTAGTCATCTCTTTTCTAAGGTGAAGAGACCCAGTCTTTTTAATCTCTCCTCATATACCCCTAATCATTTTTGTTGCCCTTATCTGTACTTTTTCCAATTCTACCTTTTCTGAGATTGGCCGAACATAACTGCACACAGTATTGAAGGACTGGGAGTACCATGGATTTATATTGTGGCTTCATGATCATTTCTGTTCTATTATCCATTTCCTAATGGATCCTAACATTGTTAGCTTTTTTTTGACTACTGCTTCATATTGAGCAGATATTTTCAGAGAATGATCCATAATGACTCCAAGATCTTTCTTGAGTGGTAACAGTTATTTAGACCCATCATTTTGTACATATAGTTGGGATTATGTTTTCCAATGAGCATTACTTTGCATTTTATCAACATTGAATTTCATCTGCCGTTTTGTTGCCCAGTCACCTAGTTTTGTGAGATCCCTTTGTAACTCTTCACAGTCTGCTTTGGACTTACAAACTTATTCAAGATAGTTATCATCTGCAAACTTTGCAACCTCACTGTTTCTCTTTTTTCCAGATCATTTATGAATATGTTGAACAACACTGGTCCCAGTACAGATCCTTGGGAGCCCCCACTATTGACCTCTCTCCACTGTGAAAACAGACCATTTATTCCTACCCTTTGTTTCATATCTTTTAACCAGTTACTGATCCATGAGAGGACCTTCCCTCCTTTTTCCTGACTGCCTACCTTGCTTAAGAGCCTTTGGGAAGGGAGCTTGTCAAAGGCTTTCTGAAAGTCTAAGTACAGTAGGTCCACTGGATCACCCTTGTCCACATTTGTTTATCCCCTCAAAGAATTCTAGTAGATTGGTGAGGCATGATTTCCCTTTACAAAAGCCGTGTTGATTCTTCCCCAACAAATTGTGTTCATCTATGTGTCTGATTGTGATACAGCAGGAGAGTGATCGATGGGAGGTATATAAGCCCTAGGATGATCAGAGCCTTATTTCCTGTGGACTGAGAGGTTACTACAGGGTAATTAGAGCACCTGGAGTAAATGAACGCCCCGCCCGAGACCTGATAAAAACCCCTGCTTCAGTCAGACAGGGGAAGGGAAGGAGAGTTGACTAGAGTTGGAGGAGTACTCTTGTTAACCAGAAGACCAGAGTACCAGAGGAAGGGAAACCCTGCCCAAGCAGAAAGAGAGTAATCAGCCCACAAAGCTGAAGGGGCCTGGAGTAGGGGGCAGACCTGGGTCCCTTCCTCGCTCCTCTCCCTCCCCCACCGGGGCATGAGCGGAGCTCACAATGCCCAAGAGTAGGGACAAGGGGAGGCACCCTGACCCACCACACTAAGGAAAAGTTGGGACCCACCACAGTAGCGTCGGCCATTTGCCACATGATTCTGTTCTTTGCTATAGTTTTCACCAATATTCCTGGTACTGAAATTAGGCTTCCTGGCCAATAATGGCCAGGATCTCCTCTGGAGCCTTTTTTTAAAAATTGGCATTACATTAGCTATCCTCCAATCATCTGGTACAGAGGCTGACTTAAGTGATAGGTTACATATCTGTTAGCAGTTCTGCAATTTCATATTTGATTTCCTTCAGAATTCTTGGGTGAATCCCATCTGGTCCTGGTGCTTTAGTGCTGTTTAATTTGTATCCGTTTGTTCCATAACTTCCTCTACTAACCTCTCAATCTGTGAGAGGTGGGGGAATCTCACATCTTCTGCAGTGAAGACTGATGCAAAGAATCCATTTAGCTTCTCTGCAAGAGCCTTGTCTTCCTTGATTGGTTCTTCTAGCCCCTTAATTGTCCAGTAGCCCCATTGATTGTTTGGCAGGCTTTCTGCTGCTGATGTACTTAATTTTTTTTTCTTTGTTGCTGTTAGTGTTCAGTTGTTTTTGTTAAATTTTAAATCATTAGAAACAGCTGAAATACAATGAGGTGATTTCCTAAAAAGTATTACTTGATGGGACTAGATGAAATTAAACATAGCATGTCTTCAGCTGACATCAGGAACCATTTATGCTGAAATTATATGTAACATTTCCAGGCAAAGGTATCACCAGTTTTGCACTGAGAATTAGTGCTAGGGTTAGCACCTGCCATTTGGAGCCATGGCTACAGGCATCTATTCCCAGTTCTTCTACTGCTGTGCTGTGTGACCTTGGGTGTACCAGCCATTACATGCAAGGCCCCTGAGGAGGTGTTTGACAGGGCGCTTCCCTCCCACATAATCATCTGCTCTCCCCCAGCCCATGCTTTTAAATAAACCTGTGAAGAGGCAGGAACAGACACAGGTGGGAACAGGGGAAGAAGAGGACAGCACAGGAAACAGGCAGCATGTAGGTTGTAATCATGATCAGGACAGTAACACAATCCAGCCCACAGTAGCTGTGTCCCTGATTCAAGGGAAGCAACCAGCTGACAAAGCAAGTAGGGAGGAAAATACCCTGATGACAGCAGGTCAAAAATTCTCTGTCAGAACTGGTTTCTGACAGAACACTGGGTTTTCAAGAAAACAAAAATTTCCATAGAATTTTTTTTCTGGGGGAGGAGGGGGGATCCATTTCCCAAACAGCTGTAACCTTCCACAGCCCACAAACAGCTGTAACCCTCCACAGCCCACACATCGACCATCCCTCATCCCCTGCCTTCATGTCTCAGCAGGGATTATAGGCTAGCAGGCAGCTCCAGAATGTCCGGCTGGCTCTGGGGTTGGGTCTCTCCATTATCCATGAGACACGGAGTGCTCATTCACACTCGCTCATATGATCTGGAGGAAAAGTGAGGAGCAACAACTTCAAAAGCCCTACTAGCCTGCACTACAACTGCCTCTGTCTCTTCCCCTAAACCCACGTATCTTTACTGTCCACTGATATCTTCACTACCCCCAACAAATCCCACCCCCCCAAATACATCTGTTCCACTGAACCTGAATAAATCAGTTCCAGCCCCAGGCAGTCCTGTTCTCCCCAAAATAAATTCTCTCCCACTTTTACCCCCCTGTACAGGAAAGGACACCTCTGCTGCTACTGCTGCCTCCCCTGCTCCATGCATGCAGAAGGCCCTCAGCCTCCCATCTCCTCCTCCTGCACCTGAGACTTCCACTCCATGTTCTCTCCTACCTTTTCAAACATTGCCTCCATTGCTAATACACCAGTTCAGCTCCACCAGTATCAGCAACATTAGGAGGCCCTAGTGTAGTCAGGCTGTGGCCACTCTTTTAAACAACACTGGCCAGATTTTTTCAGAAGGGCTGAACAGCCTCAAATCCATTTAAAGTCAATGAAAGCTACAGCTAATCAGCACATTGGAAAACCAGGCCATGTATTGAGAACTGGTTTAGATGACATGGTGCTTAAAAAGGTGGTGGTGGCCAGTGCCCTGTTTATATTAGGACTCTCCATGTGGCTAACACCAGCCTTCAGGGGTTTCAGGCACACCCACACTGTAAGAGCACAGAGTGCTCTAGCTCTTAGCCTCCACGTTTTGCTCTCACTTCTTGGCTGCAGAACGAGGCCTCTCCTATTGCACAAGGAGAAGGATATTCTTCTGCCCTCTGTGCTTTCACATCTCTGTGGCTGAAGATTACTTTGACTGATTTCTTTTACAGGTCCCTAGGGAATGGTCACTTTGGTACCTACAAATGGTGCTCTGGAGCAATCCACAATGGCTTGTTTTTGAACTTAAGAGTCCAGTATGTGTTTCAGCTCCTACAACAATATTGTGTTATGTCTCTCTTCCGGCTGACCTCGTCTTAGAACTCCGATGTCCTCCCAGGACATGAAAGAACTCCACCTGGAAATCAGAGTTCCAGTTAACACTCTGCAGTTGATGTGGAAAGGCACTCAAAAGGGAGTTGTACTCGGCTGTCACGGAAAATGAGGATGACACTGTTCAAGTGATTTCAAAATATCCTGGAAGGAACACAGTGTCCAGCTCCTCACTGTGAGAAATATTCTCAGTTCAGAGTGCTAGCCAAGAGAAGCAGGGCAGCCTGTGGCAAGGATCCCTGGGGTAGGAAACAACGAGCTCTGGGTTTTAATCCCTGTACTGCTTACTGATTTGTTGTGTGTCCTTGGGGAAATTGCTAATGCCACCACCTTCACAGTTTGATGCCTAAAGTTAGGCTCCTAATCCCATATTTAGGCAAATTAAATGTTGTTGTTTCTTGTTTGTATTGCTGTAGCATGTAGGAGCCCCAGTCATGGACCAGGATGCTAGGCACTGTACAAACACAGAACAAAAGATGGTTCCTGCCACTCTAAGCAATATGTGTTCCGCTGAAGTAAAATCCTTCATTAAGTGGAAGTTGTTGGTGCTCAGTTGCTCTGAGAATTGGGACATTTATTAAGGTGCCTAATTATGGATTTAGGTGCCTAACTGTAGGCCACCAGTTTGCTAATGTTGGGCTTAACCCCTCTGCTGCAATTTCCCCATAGATAAAATGGAGAGAATAATATTGTTAAACCTTTTTGGCTCCTGCAGTTTAGCCAATATTTGGGGGCTTGTGAGTTTTTTTCCCACTAGGCAGAGAAATTGATGATGGAGTCAGGTATTTCTTTGATGCAATCTGCTTAATTACAAAGAATGCACACATAGTCCTGTTTCCCTGAACACCGTGGGAATCGAACAACAGGAGATAGTTTCCTTGCTTACTATTCCAAGCCTCTTTTTCCAGTCAAAACTCTACCCAAAAAGCTCTCTCTCTCAGCTTTCTCTCAGGTCATGTGACACATGCTTCTCTGGCTGGCCTTGCTTTTTTGTTGCTTTCTCTATCTGCTCCTGCGGTATTTCTGCCTGTGTATGCTCGCACACCCAGTTCCACCAAAATAATACCCAGGAAAACTACTCCACCACATAGATTGCATAGTTTCTGACTGGCCTTGCATGTGGCCTCTGTTTTGAGTGGAGGCTCCTATTGTTTCAACTATCTTATTCCATAAAGGAGCTTAACTGCTTCGTACATTTATCCTGAATGAGGGGCAGCTATTAAGCCCACTAGTTTCAACAATGTTTCACCCAAACCCCAGCATAACAATGCTTAATTACTTCCCTAAGAGGGGCTCTGGGTACCCCTCTGAGCAGTTAAAGAGTAAAAGTTCGTACAGCCTTTTGAACATGTAAAACACTTAGCATTATTAATACATACTTTAATATTCCAGTTGAGTACAGTAACTGTGGATGTGGGGAAAATAATTGTTTTAAAAGCCATTTTAAATAAAAGTCTTTAAGTTGCTTGCAATATATTTAAATCTATCGGATAATGCTATAAATTATCCAAGACTCCGAAAATAGTCTGAGCAATGGATGGAAGCTTATTATGTAGTCATCAATGTTTTAGAAAGCAATGATTGCACAAGTGATATCTTTTCCCTTGCCTAGCACTGCATTTCATAAAGGGCATGTGATGAACTGTCAGAGGCATAGCAATAAAGAAGCTTCAAAATCTGAACTTGTTCAGATATTAGAGTGAATTGCATATGATGGTGACTGAAAAGGGACTGAGGTGACATGATTTCACTCCTACACTTCTGAAGGTCTGCATGCTCCAGGTTGTCATGCTATGTATTCCATTGCTGTAGGAAATGAGTTAGCTCTTATAGGCTGTGAAAATTAAGGTCCTGTAAACGAAAGTTTTGTCATTGACTTCAGTGAGTGCAGGAACGGGCCCTACATTTGTATTCAGCCAGTTTTAAAGTATTGTGTAACTGGATTATCATCAGCTGCTTTAATATAAAGTGCTCCCAGGACTGAGAATTAGGAACTCCTGATTTCTAATCCCAACTCAAATGCTGATTGCCTCTGTGGTATGGGCAACACCTTGGGGCACTGCTACACTAACCTGCCTATTGCCCCGTTATTCTGGTTTTCCTGAGGTAAAAGTTCCCAGGGTTGCTAAGGAAACACTCAAAGGAGACAGATATAACCTTCCGATAAAGTAATTGACACAGGCAGAATTCTTTCCAAAACAAAGTATCTTTTTATTAAAATAGCCAATAATCCCTAATACAGTATATCCTAAACATCCTAAACAAGGCACAAAGATCACTAAGACACAAATCCCCTATTGCAAATTAAAGAGCACTTGAACTATAATAGCATATAGTTGAAATGATACTAAGCGAAGCAATTTGTTGCAAGTGGCCAGTTTGCAACAAATTGCCCACAGCAGGCAGGGCCGGCTCCAGGCACCAGCGAAAGAAGCAGGTGCCTGGGGCGGCCAATAGAAAGGGGCGGCAGTGCAGCCATTGTTGGGGCGGCACGTCCGGATTGGCAGCAATGGCACTTCGGCGGCAACTCAATCGGGCCGCTCTGGATCGGCGGCAATTCGACGGCGGGTGCTTCACTCGCTGTCTTCCTCTTTGGTGGCACTTCGGCGGCAGCTCGATCGGGTTCTTTTTCTCTTTTTTTTTTCACCACTTGGGGCGGCAAAAAAGCTGGAGCCGGCACTGACAGCAGGTCGTAAGTGTCTTTAAAGTTCACATAGATAAAATACAATTCACACACACACATCTCAAGAATACACATCTTAAATAATATAAAAACTATCCTAAACTAATACTAAAACTATTATTAAAAGAATATTAAGCTTACTCTATAACTCTGTTGCTGCTTTCTTTTAAAAATCAAAGTAGTGCTGCTGTTGTTTAGCTCCTGGTCAGTCAGCTCTGTTCTACTCCAGCTTTCTTCTCTTTCTGCAAAGTCTTTGGCTTTTCTTCATGGCTCTTCGGCTCCTCCTGCACAGCTCTTGCCTCTTCAGACGCAGCCTCCGGACTCCCAAAAATGTTACATGCAGCTGTCCTTATATAGCTTTCTATTCTTGTCTACAGTTACCTCATTCACATATCCTCAGTCTTGACCATTACCTCAGAATTCTGAATGACAGCGCTGACCTTTAAAACAAGTTGTGGCCAGTATGAGTGGGTTCTGACCAGCTAGAGGTCAACTCTCTGTCACCCCTTATTGCACATGCTCAGTAGTACTATACTACTGACTATCAGGTCTTTGCCTGGTCATGTCTGGTCTTTGCCTGGACATGTGTTTGCATATGCTCAATAGTTGCCAATCTTGCACATGCTCCTTTACTTCAAAACTGTGATTCTTCTGAGCCACACACGCATACACTTGGCTTTTTGCCAGGGAACATTTTTTTCCCTCGAGAAATCCTAAGTTGTCACTGAGCATGCTCAAGGTCAACAGCGTCCATCTCAGAGTGGAATGACGTTTTCTTATTCAGAATGGAGATCAGAAACACAAAGTAGAGACTGGAGAGTTTTCTCTGGTAATAACCTAACCTCTTTCTTCCAGTCTCCCCATCTATCAAATAGGACTAATAGCCCTTCATTCAGGATAATGTAAGAAGCGGTTAAGCTCCTTTCTGGAATAAGGTAGCTGAAACAATAGCAGTCATCACCCAAAATACCTACTTGCCTAACTCTGTGGGCATTCATTAGTTACCTTTTGTAAGGTGCATTGGTATAATGAATCACCATTCAGCAAGGTCCTTAAGTGTGTGCAGAACTTCAAACATGGGTGTAATTCCATTGATTTCAATGACAAATGTTTTTGAAGAATGTATATTGACTTCAGTGGGACAACTCACATGCTTCAAGTTAGGTATGTGTGTAAATATCTTGCTGAAGTGAGGCCAGAGGTGTAAATCCCTTTGGAAGGTAGAAGTATCCATTTATGATTTGTGTAATTGATCTAAGTCTTCATTCTACCACAGGGCTAATGTAAAGGCTTCATGACACTTCCTTTGTTTACTTCTAAAACCCAAGAGATCTTCACGTGTTCCTTTCAAAATTGGGGGAAAGCAACACAGGGACTCAAAACCTCTGAGGGTACATCTACATTGCAAATTCAGGTGTAACTGGAGTGTAGGCAGCAAAAGTAGTGAACACACTGGCAGAGGCTTCAGTGCAAGCCTGCTGGGGAGCCTGGGTAAATACTTGGGTTGCTAGTCCACACTGAAGCCTGTGCTGCCACATCTTCACTGCTATTGTTATCCATGGTAGCTAGATTAAAGCTAGTGCAGGTCTGCCTACCCATGTTACAGTCACACCTTCATTTGCTGTATAGATGAACCCTATGACTACATTGTTCAGGGAAGTGGGGAAATAGCAACTTTTCATCATTAACTGGAGAGCATTTCAATATAAATGTTGGACAGTTATTATCAGTAACTCACTATTAAACGCTAGGACAAAAGAGTTGCCATGCAGAGAGCTGTTTATGAAAATCTGACTTAGCTTATTTTTTTATCTGCTTCTAAACTACAGTATGTGGCAGTTTTTTCTGCCGTGCCATGGTAAGGCTTAAATAGTGGGTTCTCATCACTTCTGAGAATCTGGCTGTTAAAGAGTTAAAGCTAGTGGCTTAAAAAATCCTGAATCTGCATTGCAGATATGCTGTGATTATTTCTTTGAAATAAAACAGAATTTTCACTGCAAACTACTCAGTTTCAGCATCTTGCATTTTCAGACTAAACCATAGCACTTCATAATAAGAGGATTGTTCCAATAAAACTTATGATACAAAATGTTTCACACTAGTTTGAAACCTGTTATTCCTAAGACTGCACCATCACAAATACAAAAGTTCACATCCCAGCCTCTGACTTAATATTTTCTTGGGCATAACCAACCAATCTATTTCTAACATTATATAAATAATAACTAACATGAGAGAAAGAGAGAGAAGAATTCAGAGCAATAAGGAGCATCAAGAAAATCCACAGATTTATATGTTGCCTTAAAATAATTGAACTTCCTCTGTTGAGCAAGCAATGGCCAATTCAAGGAAATCAACATAGTACAATGATTAAAAACAAATTGCAAATCTTCTTATAAAAGATATCTAATTTGGCCAACAAAATTGAATTTGCTTACTTGTAAACAGTATCTCCATAATCCAATATAAGAAATAAGTGGCTGCCCAACTTGTAACACTTTCTGGCAGTTCTAAACCCAGACAGCCTGCCAGAAACACTCTGTATTAAATTTTAAATGTGCAAGATAAAATGTAATGATACATCAAAAATAAACCTGATTATTAAAATCTCGGTGCACTTTTGGATGAAGTTTACTATCTGGAGTAAAACTCCATTACACGGGAAACTGCGCCACAAGGTAATCCAATGAACACGGTCTTGGTGTTTCTTGAGTTTAGCTGGTGGAGGCTGGTGACCTTTGGAAATGAATAGATAACCCTGACATCCTCTGGGAAAAGCTCATCTAAAAAACGTTTGGTATTTTTCATGAACCTTGGTGCAATGCCGCTCATTTTAACCATATGTTAGATATTATTAACTATTCATATGGTGATAGCCCTAGTCATGGGCCAGGACCCCATTGTGTTAGGAGCTGTACAAACACAGAACAAAAAGATAGTCTCTGTTCCAAAGGGTTTATAATCCAAGTGTAAGAGACAGCGGATGGATACAGAAAGAAGGACAAAAGTACAAGGAAACAATGAGACAATATTGGTCAGCATGATAGGCAGCAGTATCTGCACACATCAGCATAACTAATTCTTGGCCATGCCCCCTTAGACCTGCAGCATAGACATCTCTGTGCCACTCTATTCTGGGTGACCTTCCTGTCTCTGGTTAAGCAAGCCAGCTTTATCAGTATATCCTTTTGACAATGTAGGACAAGCTGGCAGCACCACTGCCCAAGGTCTGGCCCTCTGTGTCTGGATTTGTTTTGTCACTCCATTTTGTTTATTTCCATCTCTTTCTCCCCCTCCATCACTGGCTAGTCCCACTACCAATCCCATCTCCAGTTTAGTCTTCCTCTCATTTCTGTCTTGTATTCTCTGCAGGTTTAGAATTTCCTCTTTTCATTCTCACCTTTCTCTTGTTTTCTTTCTATAGCTCTAGGGTAGGTCTACAGTGCAATGTAAGTCCAGGGTTCAAACTCAGGCTCTAGCCTAACTCCCCTTCCATCAACACACAAGTTGCGCTAACCTAGTCTTGGATCCAGGGTCCCAGGACTCCACAGGGATGGAGAGTCTGAGCCTGAGTCAAGATGGGACCCAGGATTCAAGCCCTATTTTGCAGGATAGACACAGCCCAACTGGACTCATGCTCTGTTGGTCCGCCAAATGTATCTCACAGTTCTACAGGCCTATTTTCTTTGTCCTCTGGACAGTCAAGTATGGTGGATAGTCAGGTTTTCCCACACTGCACCATGAACAAAGGGCTAGAGTGGCCACATTTTGGGAAGGCGCTAGGAAGTTTGGGATATGGGTGGTTGGACTCAGGCCTGTATAATGTGTATGGACTCTGGCGCCCCAGGTTGGGATCCAGGGTTCAACAGTTACTAACCCGGGGCTACAAATAAGTGTAGACACTCAAGTCCTAGGTGAACAAACCCGGGCTTGGTCTATACTACAAAGTTAGGTCAACATGAGGCAGCTTACCTCAACCTAATTACGTCAGTGTACACAGTACAGCCCTTGCTTCCTCTGGTGTAAGTGCCCTATTACACCGACATAATTACTCCGCCTCCACAAGAGGTTTAGGGCTTATGTAGGTGTAGTTAAGGTGACACAGTGTCTGTGTAGACACTGCGTTACTTACATTGGCTGTTGGTGGTCACCAGGGCGAGTGGTGGGCTCTAGTTAGGGCCTGGCTGCCCCTGGGCTCTCTGCTCTCAGCCGGGCTGTGCCCACCCCACTTGGAGCACAGCTGCCCTCCCTGCTCCCAGCCCAACTCCTGCCTAGGCTCCCTACTCCAAGCCGGGATACGCCCGCCTAGCTTCCCGCTGCCAGCCGGGCGGCTGTACTGAGGCTCCCGGCACCCTGCAGGGAGGCCAGCAGCTGCACCGAGTCTCCCAGCTCCCCTTGGGATGCCTGGGATCTGCCTGGATTCCAGGCATGGAGCTCACAGCCGGGAGCCTAGCTGTGGCGGGGAGCTGAGAGCCCGGGTTGGGGGAGCAATTGGGCTCCCCATGGGGAGCTCATGTGGAGCTGAGAGCCCACTCTCTCAGCCCTCCACACTGCTCCTCTTAAGTCAGTGGAAGCGCTACTGATGAGTACACGCACACCACCGAAAGAAGGAGGATAGTGTGGACATGAACCACCGCAGTAATTACTGCAGTGGTGGCAAGTCAACCTATCAGAGGTCAGCTTATGTTTCTAGTGTAGACATGCCCCCAGGGTCTACTAATGTGAGTTCTACTAACCCTGGGTTTGCATTGCAGGGAAGACGTATTCCTACTGTGTAATGTGATTGCTCCTCTCTGATCAAGGTGAAGTGTTGCACACTGGGATTCCAGGATCTGTACCTTGATATTGATGAAAAAGGCAGTAACAGGCCAGATTGTAGAGCTCTCTTGCATTTGCTCCATGGTCTGTGCTTTGGCCAACCACTGCCCTGTGTACTGTAGATGTGATGTGGATGTTTACAATCTTCTTTTATTTTTTTATAGGCTACTTCACTTTTGTATTCACTTTTGTAGTCCTGCTGTCCATGTTCAGCATAAGAATTTCACTGATCCTGGAGCAGTTGTATACAATTGTATTGATTTATGTTTGGTGCTCAGTAAGAAATTGTACTTTGTTGTGTACATTTCCCCCCATGCTTTTCATTTTGGGGGGACATGAATGGATCTGTAAAATATAAAACAAAATGACCCTTGGAAAGACGTCAGTGGAATTCTACTGTGAAGATGAATGCAAACAGCATCTTCATTCTCAGTAGCAATCACTATTTTTTGTTTTTGTATTTTTTTTCTCTCATGAAAATGTCAGGGGTCTTGTTTTTCATTGTTCTCATGGCTGCTTTGCATTCTGTTCAGTAACACATTTACAATTTCCCATAAAATCCAAGCTATTCTATGTTAAAATAAACATAAGAGTCAGGTTGCAGCCCTGAAGTGAATGAAAATGAACATCTCTGTTAATTCCCAGCGAAGCAGTCAAACAGCCTGTAAGCTGCTGACAGTAGCTAGTGGCACTGAAACAGATTATTTTAGATTTTAGGAAGAGTCAATTCTGTTCATTTGAGGGGAATGATACATATTTCGCCTATTAAAAATCACCTTTAAGATCTGAAGTGAGGACTAACTGTCCCTCATGCCAAAATCTAGAAACTCCCTCCTGGCTATATGTAAACTCTTAACTTCTAGTGATGGAGAAATTTGAAAAAAAAAGTGAAGATTTGGGCATCTGTAAAGGATTCAATTATTTCTTGACAGAGGCATGCTGTGCTTCTTCAATTCACTGAGGTAATATAGCCGTCAGTGTGTGATACATGAGCACCTTCCAGGGGTGAAAAAAATATTCAAGGTGACAAGTCCATCAAGTCAAGTTTTCTCTCCCTCCCCTTTCATCCCACTCCCATCCCTCCCCGGGAGAGTAGGTTACATGAATTAAGTAGTTATATATAAAAAGGCAAATGGATTATGAAGTGCTGTGTGGGACAGCAAGGACCAAGGAGTGAATTGTCCATGTGAACCTGAAAATGATGAAGTTTGTAGGCATTCTTAGTTCCTGTGAGAGTAAACTCTGCAGTCTCAGGCCAGCCTCTGAGGAAACCTTGTAGTATTGCCCTTGAAGTACATAGTTCTGTTGTTCCCGAGGAGCAGAGCTGTTGAGGTTCCCAAGGGTGAGACCTGCACCTAGGCTACTGAAGTGACCTTAAACGTAAGAAACCTCAATGTCCAAGAAGGATTCAGTGAAGTGAGTGAGGTGTAGGGGGGATGTACTCTGGTGACCAGTGGCAGTGTTGCTGACAAGGCATGCTGCTGCATTCTGACTCAGTTGTAGCTTATTCAGGGTTGAGGCTTATAAACCTATTCTGAAGGTAACAAAGACATAGGATGGAGGGCTAGGTAGGCACCGTAGGTGGTACAGGAGTTTTGTGAGAGTCCAGTGTCAGTGAGAATTGGTGAAGTCCAGAAGGACTCCTAGACTGTGGACTAACTTGATAATTTGGAGACATATATCCTTGACTCTATTTCATCTATGTGCTGATCAGAGCCGGACAGTGGGGTAACTGGGTGACAGTGGTGTTACTGTATACTGTGAAAGACAGAGCTGGGAATTGCATATTGTTGACATTGGATCACAATGGAGACTCATTATTTCTCCCACCAGCTACATGTAAATATTGAATAGAACAAGAGAAAAAACTGGATGCTCTGATACTCCACAGATGAGGGCTTTCCTAGCAAATGTGCAGGTGCCCGTCACTACCCTCAAGATGAGTCAAACCATTTGACACCTAACAGTGAAAAATAGAAAGTGGCCATTGGAAAGCCAAGCAATAACATTACTGTAGATTCCAGTAGTCTTGTTATATTCCTTTGTGTCACAGAGAGAACAGACAGAGCCTCTTGTAACATGTTGATTATCGTTTTCCGTTTGGACCAGGGCATATTTGATTTCTGAGAAGTAGCATCTACAGCAACACCCAGAATCTTTAAATTTGGACAAAGTATTAGACTGGATTATTTCTACGTTAAGAATAAAAGAACATAAGAATGGCCATACTGGGTCAGACCAAAGGTCCATCTAGCCCAGTATCCTGTCTTCTGACAGTGGCCAATGCCAGGTGCCTCTGAGGGAATAAACAGAACAGGTAATCATCAAGTGATCTGTCCCCAGTCGCCCATTCCCAGCTTCTGGCAAACAGAAGCTAGGGACACTTCAGATCATGGTTTTGCATCTCTGCCCATCCTAATTAATAGCCATTGATGGACCTATCCTCCATGAACTTATCTAGTTCTTTTTTGAACCCTGTTATAGTCTTGGCCTTCACAACATCCCCTGGCAAAGAGTTCCACATTGCTAGAAAACCCAAGGAATTCTAACAAATCTACTGTGGCTGAGACATACAGACAGAGAAACCCTTCTGACTCTGCTGCAAATAGGATATTGTCTAAAAAAAATTCCTCCTTAGGAGATAAATCATGAGTCTAAAACCCATGGTAAATATCCTTGGGGCAACACAGAGCCAAAGACCATACCTTTCCTCTGTTTCAACATTCCTTTCCCAGATACTCTTAAGAATTTCTTGTAGTTTAGATTCATGAGAATCCTGAGGAAGGCTTTGCTTAGGTCTATGTTTGCAAAGAAATTCCCTTTATTTACAATAACTTTTAAGTCTTGCCAGTTGTTTATGTAGATAAGAAGTTCCTTTATGCAAACGTTTAGTGATTTGAGGTTTAGAATGAGATTATATCTCCAGTGGATTTGGGGACAGAACATGGAGATTATTCATCCTTTGGAATGTCTCTATCTTGTACCAGATTCACCTGGGCAACAGTAATCTATCAATATATTTGACCTTCCATTAGCATTAACATTCATCCATGTGCCATGAAAGATAATATTCTTCCTTTGAGCTGGGATTCTTCAGAGATATTTAGTTTTCCACTAGAGTTATAAGCAAACCACCAGTCTCACAAAGGGCTCCTCAGTCCATACCTTTTACTGGAAAGCATGCACTATGCTATCTTGCCTCCAGAGGTTGGTGTCTATCTTCTGTTAGGCATTATCTTTCTGGAGATTAGAATCTGAACAAACACCTCCTCTATATATGGGGTATTAAGGCTATCTAAATCCAGGGTGCCCATTATGTCCTTCATCTTCTTCTCATGAGGCTTGCCTGTCTCCCATTGGAGTTGTGAGGCTTGATTAACTAATATTAAAGTGCTCTGAGAAGGCACAATATTAATACAAAGTATTATTATAGGAAAAGCTCTTATTCATACCTTAAATTACCCAGATAGTTAAAATTCATAGTTTTATTCAAATCCTCTTTAGAAAAAAATAACATATATATCTTGATGTAGTATGCATCAGTAAATCTAACACACTGAAGTCAGTACATTGTGAATGCATTTACATTTTCTATCATCTTCCACATAAAAACGCCATACATTTATTTTCAATTTTCAGAACTATAAAATTAGGGCATATTTACATGGGCATTTTCAAGATGACCAAATAGCATGTCTTTCTGATTCTTTTCAGCAAAACAAGGAATATTTTCTTTGTTGACTCTCAGTAGTCTCTCTACATGGGCTTTGTAAACACCTTTGATACACCCTGAGAAAGCTTAGTGTGTGTTACATTTGCTTAGAGAATTATGAAATTGCATCCAAAATCTAGACAGTTGTAATTTGTTGTGTAAACTGGACAGTGACTGAAATCCACCCTTTGGAATATGATATGATCTTGTAATCAGATCAACTGCATTAGAAGTGGTTTGGAGAAATAAATAAATATAATTACAATTAATTCAATTGCAAACAGGAATGTGAATATTTTCTCAAACTAAGGTAGGTGGATGTTTTCTGACATGTGGCTCCATCTACTGCACCTCAACCTCTATTTTAATCAGTGGCCCTGACTGTAGACCATGTTCCAGCCACTTTGCAGCGTTCCACTAGCACAAACCTACCAGCAATGTGGAGGATCTCACTTGTATAGGGGAGTCCTTTAGTGGCACAAAGTGCCATCCCTCCTGGCAGTGGTCAGTATAGGCAGAGGAAAGGAGCTTGGTGAAGGCTTCCCTAGATCTCTAGCTGGCCCCTTGGTGTCACTGGCAGCTGGCACAGGGTAAAGAAGGCATCAGTCTAATGTGAGGTTACAAATATTCCTTGTTGCACACACACATTCCATCTGTCCAGCCCAAACATGGGGAGTGCAATGTGCATGTTCTTCAGCTGGAATGGCTCACAGCTGAGGATCTGGCTCATTGTCTTTTCAAATGATTTCTAGGAAATATTATTTGCCTGTCTATCCTTAATAAAAAATGCTAACTGCTCACACCCATCATACATGCTTAACATCTCTGCCAAAGGCCTGATGCATATTTGGTTACTTTGTTTTAATTTTGTGACATAATACAGAGCATATTCATTTCTCCAGAGCTGTTCTTCAATATAATAGCACTGGTTGCACTCACACAATTATTAGGCTTTCCCACTATGAAGCTCGATTTTCAGGTTTTCTTAGCCATTTCACAATGTATTAGGCTGAAGCTTGGGAGAGCCAGAGAGTTTGTACTGGTGATTCCATAGGTGCCTCTCTTCCTTCTCAGACCATACTGAACAAATGACCAGTGTGAGGACACTGTACTGCTGGAGATGGCACATTTCAAATGAGATATAAAACTGTAGTCATTAAAATCCCATGGAATGTTTTGTTTTGCAAGGGTAGTGTCCTCGCCCAATTTCACGTTGGGAAAGTTGTATTTTATCTGCCTAAGTTCCCGTTGCAGTTCAACTTCTTGTCTTAAGCTGTGTCTACACTACAGAGACTATACTAGCATAGCTATGCCAACATAACCCTGTAGTGTAGTTGTAGCCTGTAGCAACATAAGAGTTTTTTCTGTTGTTGTAGGAACACCACCTCCACAGACAAAATGAGTTATGTTGACAGAAGCATTCTTCCATTGACCTAGCTGCATATACATTGGGGGTTAGTTCAGCATAGCTGTGTTGGTAAAGAATGGGGTCTTTTCACACTCCTGACCGACACAGCTTTGTTGACCTAACATTTGAGTGTAAACCAAGCCTTAAACTGCTGTATAGAATAGTTACTGAGTTTTCATACATTTGGCCTAAATTCTCAGTTTCACTAAGATGCCTTCTCACCAAGTTGGCAGTGTAAAGGGGCCTTAGACTGGATGTCCACTTTCAGACTCCTTTCCACTACCGTGGTCATGTGTGATTAGATAGGGCTGGTTCAATGGAAAATTTTCGAAAATGTTTGATGGAAATTTGGGAAATCAACCCAACAAAATTTTCTCCCAAAATATCTGCTTTCTGCAGAGAACTTTTGTATGTTGGTTTGTTTTTGTTTCTGGTCTAAAGATTTCTCCCATAATGCACCATGATCTCCTGTCTTGGTGAAGAGAAGCTATGCAACATGGAATCCCTGGTTGTGGTGCATTATGGGAGAGGCAGTTCAGTTGGGGATCCAGGCCCATTGAGGAGAATTTGGACAATAGAAGCAAACTACAACTCCTGTGAGGCATTACAACTCGTAGTTTCAGCCAACAAGTTTTGGTTTTCAGTTAAAACCCAAACATTTGTGGAGAAAAATAATTCACATTAGCTCTTATTATGCACAAGGGGGGCAAATTAAGGTTGCACAGGCAGCTTTAATCCTGGCATTTCCTAACTTTTCAGTGCTTAACTTTGCAACTTCATTTGTGTTCTTTTAACATAGATGTTGTGCATATATATGTGTATATATATATGTGTGTGTGTATACATATGCACAAAATCTGTTTATATATATATATATACACACACACACACATATAATATATTAATTATATATGTATAGTCTGCTTGTTAACATATAACGTATACAGGTCTGTCTCATCTTACGTGCATTTAACATGCGCGATTTCAGCTTTGCGCGGTCGGCGAAAACAAAACAAAAAAAGAGAAAAATAGCAATTTATGTACTGTTCCTGTAGTGCGGGTGATTCCGCCTGCCATTAAAGTCAATGGGATTTTGACTTTTACGCGCTAACCGCGGAACGTAACCCCAGCGTAAGATGAGACAGACCTGTAATTGCTATTTTGAAAATTATATAATTGTAATAAGGAGAGAAGACACTTTTTAAAAGCCTGATAAATAAGGGTTAGAAAATGAGTAAGTTGCAGAAAGGTGGTAAAATGAAGGAAAAATATAGCAATATAACAATAATACTGATAGTCAAAAACTGTAGTTCAAAACATATCCCAATGACTTGGCAGGCATGTATACTGTCACTAATGAGGCTCAATTTGGCTGACTTTTAGATTCATATTCTTGGGGTTGGCAGAAAATGGGAAAATACTTGAGATAATGCTCTGTCTCCAGAGCAGTATGCTGTTTATTAGCAATATTTACGTGTTATTTTGTTTACCATGGAAAATAGCCTTGGAGAGGCCTTGCTGCTTCATTCTCATGGCTGCAGAGAAAGTGACTTGCATGCAATTATATGTTGAGGGATTGTGGGAGCAGCAAGTGAGGAGAAACAATTCATTAAAATCCGAAAGATTGTTTTGTTAAATTCAAAAGTGACACTAAACTCAATTAGGTGTGTTAGAAGTGTAATACAGAGAGAAGAGTGAAGAATGCCGACTGCACCACCTCCATAACATACTTATGTGGTTATCTGTGATTCCCTTCCGGTATGATGCCACTCCTACTGTGTCTATTATTGCCTCTTGCTCTGTTGATAGTTCAAACTCTGACGCAAGTTTAGCTTTGGTTGGAAATTTTTCAGTGGAAAAATGTTTAGTCAGAAAATGCCCTTTTGTAAAAAATCTAAACATGTCGATTGTGATGAAATTTTGTTTAGAAAAATTTTTGAAAAAAAGAATTTTGTTTTGATTTTAAAATTTTCAGAATGGAACATGTCTATTTTTTATTTTAAAATGATTTGTTGTGAAATTTTATTTTATATTATAAATTATAATAAATTCCAAATAAAGAGTGTCAACATCAAAATGAAACATTTTGACTGTCCAAAATTTTAAAAATGACAATCAAAATGTACTTTCATGGGAAATTTCAAAATTCTTTGTTTTTCGTTCCAATTTGGAATGAAAACAAATTTCAAAATTGTGGAATTTCCTGCAAAATGGAAAGACCCGTTCCTGCTGGACTCAAGACCTTTCCTCTGTGACAAGCTACAAGTTTCTGCTCTTGCCCATCTTGTTCTTTGGCCAGTTCTGATCTCTGTAAATTCACAGTAAATTGGCTGAGTTACTCTTGCTTTACACTAGTGTAACTGAGGTTAATAACTGGGTCAACTGTTTTTCTTTATTAGCACGAAAATGACAATTACTACTCATCTATACATGCCTTCTGACACATTTAATTCCTCCTTGTCTATACACTCTGCCTGCACTGACCAAGCACACCTTTGGCTTCATCTCAGGTTTGATTAGCAGAATATCTCCAAAACAGAAGAAGTGCTTGCTTCTCTTAGCAAGAAAGAGACTTTGCAAGCACAAATCTTTCCTTTCACCTCACTCCTCAGCTCTGATCTCTTTTCCTCCACTTTCCTTTACTTCATCTGTGACTGTGAACTCTGTCTTCTCTCACAATTCATAAACCCCCTTGTCGTCACCTCCACAACAGCACCCGTTTGTAATCTAACTATCAGGCGTGCCTTTACCTCCTCCTGGCTTCACTATGGAATGCTACACCTTCTATCTCCACTAGGGGGAGAAGCACAGAACTGCTAGGTCTCCAGGCTAGGATCCCAGAGGAGAAGGTACTGGGAGAAAGCTAGAGGCGTGGATGGGTTGTTGTTTTTTGTTTTTGTTTTGTTTTTTGTTTTGCTGTCCCCTCAATCTTGCCACCCTATGCAGATGTGTGGTCTGCCTGCACAGTACTGATGGCTTTCTGCACCAGCTCAGCAGGTCCCACACCTGTGTTCTCACTAGAGAGCATATGGTCATTATTATTATTTATTTGTATTACGGCAGCACCTACTAGCCCCAACTAAGAATGGGGCTCTGTTGTGTAAGACACAGTATAAATACCTAGTATGAGGCAGCCCCTGCCCTGAACAGCCTGCAGTCCAAAAGGATAAGACAGGCAAAGAGTGACAAGGAGACTAAGGACCAAATAAGTTGTTGAATATCTGGCTACAGGGCTGGATATGGAGGTGTGTAAATTGAGGTTTCTGCAAATGGAATTGCCTATGTGTACTTCTGCTGTTGTTTTCACCATGTCTGTTCAAGGTAAACAGGACTGAGGTGCATTTTGTAAATAACAAGAAACTGGGAGAAAATCCCCTGAAGCCATCAAACATTTCTCTGCCAACGGGAAACTGAACCACTAAGAAGCCCCAGTGTTCTGTTAGGGGGAACACTGTTGGGTTGTTGTTTTTTTGAGTCAGATTACATTTCCAGGGAGAGAAGTTCTGAATTAGTAATGTATTCCTGTTGAATAGAGACAGAGCAATCAGATGAGGTGCTTGCAGAAATCAAAGCTAGCCAAGTAGCAATGAAAGCAGGCCTGGAAGAATTAAAATGAGGTGGGGCGGGGGGTTGTCCGAAGGAATTAAATCAGGGATGGAAGCTCCTCAGAGAAATTGAGAGAAGACTTGAAAGCAGAGGTCACATCCACTCAGGTGAAAATTAAAACTTAATTGGATCAGGAGATACAAAGTGTTTGAAAAAATTCAAAAATGCAGCTTCAAAGTGTTCACTCTGGTGTGCTAAATAGACAAAGGAGGTGACCAACAACGTGACCACCAAGGACCGTAAAATCTTCCAGGAAATATGGAAGAATCAGAAAGCTTTGGTGAACATGGAACTTGCTAACAGAGATGAGCTTCCACAAGGACTTAAAGACCTGGGGAAATGCCTGGGAAAGAAGCTCCTAGTGACACAGTCCATTCTGGAAGTCAGCTGCTTGGATTAGGAATTGGGACAGCCATGGTCATTGGGTAAAATGGAGCATTTAAAACATTCCTCTAACTGATATGTATAGGTGCTCAGATGAGAGAGACCAGACTGTCCCTTCCCAAGTAAACTGTATTGAAGGTAACTAATAGATCTAACAATTTCACCAGGGACACTTGGTCTTTGTGCAACACCAGCAGAAGACCATATATGTAAGTTACCATTGCAGCCTCTGTACTATACCCAGGTCTGTGCCCACAATGATAAGGGCCAAAGAGCTATCAAGTGGGCAGATCCTCTGCAAGTATTCTCACCACAGTCTTCTCAATGAACATAGCCAACAATGAAAGATTAGATACTGGACAGCAGTTGGCCAGATTGTCAGCATTGTGTGATGTTTTTTGAGTAACAATTGTTCAACAACTTCCTTTATAGAAGCAAGCAACCTGGTCTCCCTAAGGGGGAAATCTTCAGTATGTCATGAGACCAGGCATGCTTAGGCTGGGATCTTCAAAGGATTCCAAGAGTGTTAGGCACCCAACTTCCACTGAAGTGTGATTTGGGTGCCTGATTCCCTTAGGCTCCTTTGAAAATCCCTGACTGGTTTGATGACATCACAGTTAAGAGAAGATTTTTGTGCTAGCGTAAGAAGTTAGTGGACTATCCAGGTGCAATTTGGATTTTAATGTTTGTAAGCATTTTGGAGAGGTACCTTCAAAAGACAGAGCTAAAACTGAAAATCTCCCTTAAGTAGAGTGAGTGTTCGAGTTCCTACTTTTCTTCTATAGGTCCCAGTCCTGTAATGAATTGTGCATCGGTGGCAAGGGTCCATTACAGGGTTTGAGCCTTGGCTAAAATAAAAGTCCCTGCACAGGGTGTTTTGCATTGCATTCAGCTCTGGGGCATGGAACATTACTGTGAAGATCTCTATTATTTGCATCTCAGAGTAATTAATTGTAAGAGCTAATAAAAGTAAACCTGAGATTAAGTATTGAGGCTGATGTAGGAAAAATCCCAAATGCTTTCAAACTGGAGAGCAACTAGTAAAGAAATTATTTTGTGAAGATCACTACTCTAGGGCAAAGAAATCCTGAACTGTAATAGCTTAGAGTTCACAAATTTATATAGAACAGTATACAAGAAACATCTTCCTAGAACAACCCTGTTCATTAGAATATGCAAATTACAAGGATTTAACTACAGTTTGTGCATAATTTAGTCCTATCAGAATATACAAGTTGGAGAATCCACCTCTCCAAGGACCAATTCACTAAACTATTTTCATTCTGTTTAATCATGGCTAGGTGTATTTTTGCATAGCACATATCCAGCTCTACACCTGGATTGTATTACCCAATTCAAGGGGGAAAGGGGTGGGAGAGAGGGAGGAGTCAAAAAGTTCTTTTAGAAAAGTTAACCATTTAACAAGTATTTGAAGAGAGCAAATACAGTGGCAAATATTGTCAGGTCATTAGACTTTTTGACTGTTCCTGACTTTGCCATTGATCAATTATAGCCACAGTCATGCAAGTTGTGCCTGTGCTGAGCCCAATTGACGTTAGCAGGGCATTATACCAGCACTGACTAACTTGCAGAATAGGCACCTAGGGCAAATCACATACCCTCTCTGGCCTCAGTTATGTTGTAGATTAGGAATATGGCAGGGTAAATTGTTTGTGGGATTAGCATCACCAGCAGAAGAGTTCATACTCCCTTTGCTGCCTCATGAATGGGTGGGCGGTGCCACCTGCTCCCAGACAGATTCCCGAGAGTTTGCAGAGGTTGCGCATACTTTGCTAAGCTCTGGAGACTCTAAGTGGAAAGAAGTGAGGTAGCTAGTCACCTCCTGAAAATCTAGGGAAAGGGAGACGTGCCAGCTTTGACATTTTAGGAAATTTGCATAAAATCAGAAAATGATAATAATTAATGGAATTTCATTTCTACCATGCTTTGCTTCCTGGTTATCAGCTCATCCTGACATTTAGACTTGTAGATTCATTTGGGTAGCCTTCTTGCCTTTTAACACATCCCCTTAGCTGTCTGGTTGGGAGTTTCTCTGTAATTTTAACCAGGTTTATTTTTTTGCTTTGGGATGGTCTTTTCTGGGAGGAAGAGAGCAAAATAATATAGAATGTTTTGTTCAGCTGTAGTCCCATATCTTCTCACCCCCATCACCTGCCAGGCCATGCTCTCTGGCTACCACTCCAGCTCCTGAGATGCAGAAGCTTTCATGTTTCCTGTTAAGCAAAGGTAGGATGGATCCATGTACTCAGAGAAAATGAACCTGTTTAAGATTATTGAACTGATGTTTTAATCCTTTATTGGAAGGCTTCTGTGCATCTTATATAGGATTTACAGTATTTGTATGCACATTATGCTTCTGCAACTTTTGCCTCTTCTGCTACAATCTTATTCATTTAATGTTCAGACTAAATTTATTTGCACATCATCTAAATTCTGAGCCCCTTTCCTCCAAAAGTCAGAAAGAAACCGACAATCCATAATTGATGTTTGAATTGTCATTGGCCCTTTACCATTCTAATCTAAAACTACCGATCACAGAGTAAGATTACGAACCTCCTACATTTTTAATCAAAAGGCCCATTGACTTATAATATACTAGACTTACTGCATATAACCTAGACATGTCTTAAAAATGTCAGTAGAAAATTGCCACATCTCTGATTCAAACGATCACTGGAGGCAAGTGCTACAATTCTAACACTGCAAATGGTGAGTTTTGAAAACTCTGGTTAAGTTTGACCTCAAAATGATGAATTGTGCTCTCTGACAACTGGCTTTCAATGATTAATTCCTGTTTGTCAGAACTACAGTACCTTTTAGGAACTCACATGAACAGACTGTGGCAAGGTTGGATGCCAAAATGTCATTAGTTTGTTAGAAAAGTCTTTGCTGATCATTTAAGTATGCCTTAAATTGTGCACCCAGCAAGAGTAGCTTCCAGCAGAGAAGCTTTAGATGAATAGAGGACCAATTCAAATGAAATAAAAACTGACCGAATCTTTGTACCAAGGCGTGACACCATTTTGGAAGATGAGAGGATTCTATAATTCGGTCTCCATGAACGGTCTCTGCAGAGAAAGCCCCGAAAGGGTGTCACTTTGGATTGTGGCTCTAGCTATATAGTTAGGTATATGACCTTCTTCACAGCAGTAGCTGAGCATCTTTTGCCTTTTATGGAGTGGAATGAGACCAGCACTTCATTTCACAGAGGTTGCTTAGCTGCCTTCATATGCTAATGACTTTTGCTCACTACTGATGCCAAATCTCTTTTGAGGTTCAGAAATGTCTGTTGCCTTCCCTTCCTCTTCCATTTTCTGTCAGCTCTGTATTCTCTAAATGTCTCTAGAATGTGGTATGCTGAAACAATACAAGGCTTTTCTCATGATATTTCCCAAGTGGCCAAAGCCAGAAGGTAGATTTTATATATCTTAAGGCCCATTATCATGTAGTCTGACGTCCTGCATAATTCCTGCCATAGAATTTCACCCAGTGATTCCTTCGTGCAGCCTAATAACCTGTGCTTAAATTAAAGCACATCTTTTAGGAAAGCATCTAATCTTGATTTAAAGATGCCAAATGATGTGGTAAATTCTCCATCACTTGGCAATCTGTTCCCATGGTTAATTAGCCTCACTGTCAAAAATTTGCATTTCCTGTTTGAACTGTACTGACTTCAACTTCCAGCCATTGGATCTTATGCCTTTATTTGCAAAATTAAAGCGGCTGCTAATATCCCTAGCTACTATAGCAGAAATGTGGTGAGACAGCCAATTTGTAGATAAAGAGGTTTGGGTAAGTATGATGACTTAGTTGAACTATTTGAGGTTTTCCCATCACTAAAACATATGTTGGTTCTGCTAGCTAAATAAATTGCAGTTTTATCTGTTGCTGATTCAAGATTATGACGGAGATATTTTCCAGCCCCTACAATTTTTATGAGACTGTGAACCAGAATACTCCAATTTAAGGAAAGATATTTAGTTGAAAAAGCAAGATCAGAAATATTGAGGGCAAGGTTTACAAGGAAGAGCATTAAGTTTCCTTTTTCAGAATAAAATAACCTCCAGGCTGTGATAATTTTTCTGTTACAAAAAAGATAGTTGCTTAGAGGGCATGTTCTGAGAGAACCTGTGATGAGCTGTTGTACCATGAGGTATTATTTCCATTCAAAATATCTTGCTGCTGCAGTAGCTTATGGTAACATGTGATATAACACTATGAGATCTTATGACTGGAATAAAATCACCTTTTGACACCATTGTGCATAGCAAAAAGCTAATCCATGCTTACAAAATATTAAATGATGGGGAAACCTCCCCCCACCCCACCCCAATGCTATCAAGTCAGTCTCTGGGTAATTTCAGATGTTCAGAGTCAGATAATCGGATGAAGTACTATTTGTGCTTGATTACCTCTCAAGTGTGTTCAGATGTGTGGCCTTTTATTACAAGAGAATGAATACTTTCCCCATTCTAGGTGATAAGATTCACACTGACCATATTAAGGATAATAGGATAACGCAATCAAGCGGAAACACAAAGATTTCTGACTCATTCAGCTCCAAGCAAAAAGATAAGACACTAGACTGCAAACCTATGTAGGATCCCTCAGCTTTAACAATAAGATAAAACTTTGGAGTACACAGACCCACCTGGGAGCAGTGAAAGACCAAGCCAGACAAAAGGAACATTGTCTAATAATAGCACCACATCCATGCAGTATTAAATCCATCAAACACTGCAATATGACTAGAAAAGGATAAAGAATTTTTAAAAATCACCTTCAAACCCACACACTGGGAATCAGAATGCTAAGGCCCCAGTGCCAGAGAGAAGTGTGTGTGTGCGCGCGGGGGGCTGAGGGGGGCAGGGGTAGGCAAAGGTGGACTCTAGAGGCAGACAGAAACCAGAAAGGGCTGTGGCCTAAACTGCTAGGGTTCTCCCAGGCTCTAACACTGAGCTACTGTGGCTCCCTGGGAGCTGTTAAGCAATCCACACTTGCCAGAGTCCGGTGTGCTCTGGCCAGACTTCCTCCCTCGATTTCTCCCTGGGAGCTATGAGAGACCCACTGCATGGTTGTTTCATCTGTTCTATGCTGTCAACGGTATTGCCAAGGGCCTGGCTAATATGATTTAATGACCCCTGTATAACTGTTCTCCACATATCTGCAGAAGCCATTATTGGGGCCTAATTTTTGAGGGTCAGATTGTGGTGACAATGCCAGAGTTGCCACTGCTTGTTATATTGGGTGTTTTTCTGAGAGCCCCAGCTCCTGGAGTCATGTGACTCTGCAAGAGTTTTTGAATGTTTGGGGTTGGCAATGCTGCAGTGCAGAGGCATCCTGCTTGAACAGCTGCACCAAGATGCACCCCTGGTCCACAGGGAAACCTCTAATAAGGGTGCAGCATTTCAGTGACAGCTGAGACAGGTTTTAGGATAACTTCCAAGCCTCTGTTCTGGGAAGTAGTGACTCTGAACAAGATTTGGAGTTTGTGGTGGATAATCAGCTGAACACGAGCCCCCAGCATGATGCTGTGGTCAAAAGGGATAATTCGATCCTGGGATGTATAAACAGTGGAATATTGAATAGGAGGAGAGAGGTTATTTTACTTCTGTATTTGGCACTGGTGTGACCACTGCTGGAATAGTGTGTCCAGTTCTAGTGACCACAATTCAAGAAGGATGTTGATAAATTTGAGAGGGTTCAGAGAAGAGCCCCAAGAATGATTAAAGGATTAGAAAATCTTAGTGACAGTGATAGACACAAGGAGCTCAGTCTATTTAGCTGAACAAAGACAAAGTTAAGAGGTGACTTGGTTACAGTCTATAAATATCTACAAGGGGAACAAATATTTAATACTGGGCTCTTCATTCCAGCAGAGAAAGGTATAACACGATCCAATGGTTGGAAGTTGAAGCTAGACAAATTCAGAATGGAAATCAGGGACATTCAGCAAACAGAAACACAAGCTAAATTCAATCAAAGCAATCATAACAAATAATTCATACAGCTCTGCAGGGGAGAGCACTGAACTATACTTTATTCCATTCTCAGACCAAACTCATGGGGTTGTTCAGTCCCCTAGCACATGTTGGGCTGTCTTGTCCGCATGTATCTGGGCATTTGCCAAAACAGAATTTCAAAATAGTTATTAGAGAGAAATCAGTTTAGAGCATAGCGAGCATGTTCTATTGGGCACATGCTGCAGGTTAAGTTAAATTGACAATAAAAGGGGTTTACTTTCCACCCTTTCAGCTGGATACGCTCCCTGGTCTGGGCCAGAGAAGGCCATTTACCTCCCTAACAATGAGCCTGATCTTGCAAGCTGCCAAGCACCCCTCTCGGAAGATAGGGAAGTGATCAAGGGCATCATGCAGGATCAGGTCCAGTGTAGTCCCTGGTGAGGCTGGGGCGAGGCCAGGGGAAGTGGCTTGTGTCTCTTGTATTTAGGGACTGGTTGGGGACCAGTACAGTTCCTAGTGCAAACGTAGGGCAGCCCTTATGGTTACCCTAACTCACACCTCTGCTTCAGTGGCCCTTCTGAACCACTGCAGGGGCATAGTATCACCAGGGCATGATAATGCCTCAGCCATGCATCCTTCTATCTCCAGTCTGCCCCCTTTCTTCTCCAGCCTGCTCCAGAACTTGCCCTGCACCAGGGAGGCACCTATGGGGGCAGCATAAAGCTGGCTGAGACAGTTCTGTACCTGCAGTAGAGGGGTTATCCTAGCTCAGTAGTCCCTTTTGCACCACCCTACCAGGAACAAAAGGGCCATCCGAGACAACTGTGCTCCTGGATCATATTGCCTTATTCTGCTCCTATTGAAGTCAATGGTCTTTTGATTTCAATGGGGCAGGACTGAGTCCTTAGAAATCTACTGGCTTTATTTGTTTGGCTGTGTTGACATCAAGTGAATATCTTTAAACCAAGCACTCCAATTGGCGATGGGCACCAGCATAAGAACTTACACAGCTAGCAGCCATTGCTTACCAGGCAGGGAGTCATAAGCTGCACCTGGGTGAGCTGCATGAAACAATGTCAGCTCCACAGCATTCTCTCTGAACAGCTGTAAACCACCAGGATTGCAGAAGCACTGTTTGTTTAAGATTCCCTGTCATTATTATGAGGGGTTTATGAAAAGTGAATACAACAAACCACTGATGGCAGGTTACTTTCCACCACAGCTAGGTCACTAGTTTCACAGCAGCATTCAAATGAAAGCCCAATTAGCCCTAATACCAGAGAAGGGTTATTGTTTTAGGTCACCTAACATCCAGAGCTGCTCAGAGACACCAAGTGAAGAAAAAAGGCACAAAATATGTATTGGGAGTTTGCAGACTTTTGAGTTTCTCTCTCTTTCAATAAGTGAAGCAGTGAATTCATTTGCAGTGCCTAGTGCTTTGCTTCAGAGCCTTTGCATGTGAATGACAGTGATTTTCATGCTATCTTTGAATCACAATATGTCGAGGTTTTTATCATGTAAAAAATAAGGAAACCTCAAGCACACACTGCAGTCAAGAGCCATATTAGCATCCACAGCATAGAAATGGTGCCGAGACACTGCACCTCACTCTGATCACACGCCCTCTGATTTGACACCAGTACAACTCCATTGATGTCATTGGACTTACTCCTGACTTACACCCGTGGGTGTGAGATCAGAATCAGGCCCACAGAGTCCTTACTGTGGACTGCTGTTAAGCTTAGTGATTTAATGTTTGTAAATGTTTGAGATCTTGGCTGAAAGTATCCAAAGTATCATAGAGCCCAAACCTAAAAGGTGTTATGCACCTATCCTAAGGTGCTACTTCTCCCTTGATCTTATGTTTTTATACTGCTACCTCTCTATGTGGTATCTGAACATCTTACACATGTAATCTATAGTGATAGCAAAGTCCCTACTGGACCTCATGGCAGCTCTGTCTCTTCTCCTTTTTCGGGTTACAGCCTTTGCTTGGATTAGGGTTATTTGATGTATTGATTTTTGGTTGGTTGGTTCTTTGAATAGTTTCAGGTCATTTGTTGGTTGGTGTTGGTGTTTTCTATTCGTTGAGTTTCCTTTTTTGGAAGGGATGGGTAGAAAGGGTTCCTAGTGTTGTGAGGGTCATTCTTGTTATGATGGGAAAGCTTTATCACACAGGAAGGTGTTGCTGAGTGCCATGGACTCCAACAGAAGATCGAGGAGTCAGTGAGAATTGAGGGTGCTCAGCAGCTTACAGGATGTGCTGAATTATTTACAGGATCTGGCCCCAAAATCCACTAGGGCCCAATGCTCCTCTTTCTAGGAAAGTCAATGACAAAACTGCGTTGTGGGAGCAGAACTGAGCCCTTGCTGCGCACACACAGCTCTCCACTGACTTCAGTGGATTCTCAGCACTTCTCCAGACTGGGTCCACTGTGAAAGAGAATGAAAAACTCCAGACTGTTTCAACTGCATCACAATATGCAAAACAAAATTCTGACTATAGCAAACCTGATCTGAGAGGGAAGTTGTTCTGTGGGGAAAAAGTCTTCTGCTGTAGGAGGGTACCACTTTTCAGACAGGGCAGAATAAACACTCATCTTTTGAGTATGATGCTGTTCACCACAGTTACATAAAATAAGGGGTTGGCGAGCCCTAAAAAGAACTTAGTAGTAACTCTTCAAAGAGGGAGCATTTTGCTGCTCATGAGGGAAAAGTTCCCAAAATTTAGATCTGACCTTTAAGTATCTTTGAATAATATTATTATGCATAATCTTTCATTCTCTATCACACTTTATATTTCGGCAACTGCTTGCTTTTGACAGAATACATTCCCTTTCCAGCACAGTTTCTACAGCTTGAAAGTTCAGTGGCATGTTAACATTTATAAAAAGTTTTTTAACATTATTGTAATGAAAATATGAATGCCAGAATCATGATGAGATTAATTAATTAACATTTGCAAAGAGTTTTGAAGATGAAAATCTCTATACGAGGGCTGAGCTGAGTACTATGATTTCACATTCAACTAAGGTTCCATCCTATATATTTTCAGATTAATTTAACTCTACCTATTCTCCAAACAGGCTCTGATTCAGGAAACCACTTAACAATATGTTTGAATTCAACCCTATTCAGGAAAGCAATCATGCATGTGCTTAAATGCTGTCCTGATTCTGATGGTTTCCTGAACTGGGACTATTCAGAGTACAGGAGAAGGAACGATGTGCAGAATTGCACTTCATAACAAAAGCCAATGTGAACACATAACAGTGCTTTACAAACGCCATTTACTCATTTTGTTTCATAACAGAATATAAAGTTCTGCTCTTAATCTGTAAGGCCCTTAATGAAATAGGTGAGCTATTTCAGATAGTCTCATCATCTGTGACCCTCCAAGACAACTATGCTGCACAAGAACAATGCATCTAGGGAAACCCAGGCAGAGACTTTCAGGCACTGAAAGCAGTGTATTCTTAGTGGTGGCATCCCAACAATAGAATTCTTTGCCATCAGAGATCAGACAGTACGTAGATTTTTGCAGTGTTGTTGTAGCCATTTTGTCCGCAGGATATGATAGAGACAAGATAGGGAGGTAGTATCCTTTGCTGGACCAACTTCTGTTGGTGGAAGGTACAAGCTTTCGAGCTACAAAGCGCTTTTCTTCAGGTCTGGGAAAGGAAGCAGAGTGTCTGAGCTAGATACAAGTGGGGACAGATTGCTAAGAAGAAGGGGAAACATGTTGGAGATGGTCACCTGAAATGAAGTGGGCAGTTGGAGGTTAGATTGTATGCATAAAGGGGTTGAAGTAGGCAATAAAGGGTAGAAGGCAGTGTGGTGTGTTACAAATTGTTGTAATGAGCCATAAAACCAGTGTCCCTGTTAAGTCCATGGCTTTTGATATCTAGCAAAATTATGAATTTAAGTTACCAGACTTAGTTCAAATAATGTCCCAACCTCGCCAAGCTCATTATCAGATGGAAGCTCCCTACAGACCAGAACACACCAACTCAAAGTGGTATCAGACCCTACCAGAACAACGGACGCAAAACCTGAAGACGGATTTCCACTGCCACTATGATCAATACTCCCACAACACACCTTTCAAGGTCCATGGGTCCTACACATGCTTATCACAACAGGTGATCCTCATCCCATCAAATGCCCAAATAAAAACAAAATGGATGAAACCAGACAATTACTGCACTTTCAAATGGCCTCACACAGAAAAATGATAAAAGACAAAAACACCATATCTCACCAGGGTGAACACTTTTCACAAAGTGTTCACTCCATATCTGATCTTTCAATACTTGTCCTCAAGGGAAACCTGCACAACCCCTTCAAAAGGCAAGACTGGGAACTTAAATTCATAAATCTGCTAGACACCAAAAGCTGTGAACTACCTCCAATATGTGTTACCCCTTCTGATTAACAATCTGTCACAACTTGTATTTAGCTCAGACACTCTGCTTCCTTCCACACACATGAAGAAGAGCTCTGTGTAGCTGAAAAGCTTGTACCTTCTGTGACAGGGCTCCACTCACCATGCTGATGCCTCCTGCTGGCCATTTTAGGGATTATCTCTGCTGGTCAGTATGGTCTCTCTCAATGGTGCCTCGCCCACCATCACCTCCACTCTCTGTGACCTGCATCACTCCAGGGACCAGAGCGTTCTCTTCATGACACGGCCCTCTGGCTGTGTCACCATCTGTGCTCCCCACTTCTGGGGGTTTATTACAGCTTCCAACTGCACAGCCATTTCCCCAGTGGCGAGTGGGGTGGACCTGGCCTGCCCACTATTACAGGTCCTGGCCCAGGGACCCTCTGAACCTCAGTCACTTACTGTGTTCCTATGCCTTGACTACTGCTGCATTTACCTGAGCCACTTCCCCGTGGTCATAGCACCCTACTCAGTCCCCACAGCCCATCTGGAGCTCTTTCTCTACTCCCCAGGTCCCTGCCTGCACATCTCTGTCCCAGGTGCTACAGGGTTGCAGCCTACTAGAGACACAATCTTCTCTCCTCGAGCTCCCAGCAGCCACTGACCCTGATCTGCCCTGCAGCTTTTCTGATATTGGCCTGCTGGGACTGGATTTGCTGCTCCTCACAGTCTCTCTCCTATTGACCACTTCCCGAGCAGCCACCCCTAGGGCTCTATTAACCCCTTACATGCCAGTGTGGGGTGGACACCCCCATCAGACCTGCTACCAACAGAAGTTGGTCCAATAAAAGATATTACCTCACTTACCTTGTCTCTCTCATAATACTTAGATCTGTAAGGAGGATATACCTTTTCAAGAAGTCCCAGCTACATTTGAGTTAGTCTAAATGAAGATTACAATATTTCTATCTGTTCTAAAGCTTTCAGAGGACTCCTTGCCCTTTAGGCAGTGCCTGAGAAGGTACAAGCCCAGGCATTCTGAGTCAGATCATCTCCCCCAACCTTTCCTATCCTTCACCTCAGTAGTAGAGTGAGCTAGAGGAGCTGTGCATTTCCCCATATTTAATGCCCTGTTTCATCGGCTCCATCGTGTTGGAAGAGGTAGTAATGACAACAGCCATTTGCTCTGCTGAGCTGTGTGAAGCACTCCCTCCAGACAATGAGCACGTTGCTCTGCTCATCATTCCACTCCACGGACAGGAAGGGAGAAATAGAGACAAGAATGGAACCCTGGTCTCCCTCATGCCTGGGCAGATCACAACAAGCAAGGCTCCAGTCCAGTCATCTGTCTGCCATTTGCCCCCCATCTCTGAAGGCATAATATGAGAAGTCATGTGAGACTTTCAGATCTGCCTCAAGGATTTAGATGCCTAATTCCCATTAATTTTCATGGGAACTGGGTGTCCAAATCCCTTAGTTGATTTTGGAAAGTTCAGCCTTGTTTTTAAAATATGAAGTGCCATAAGCTGCCTGACTGTTATCAAAGCATAGGCTATGTCTACACTTAAACCACTACAGCAACACAGCTGCAGGGCTGCAATTGTGCCCCTGTGGCACTTCAATGTAAACACTTACTACAGTGATGGGAGGGGTTCTCCCATTGGCGTAGGTAATCCACCTCCCCAAAAGGCAGTAGCTAGGTTGACAGAAGAATTCTTCCTTCAACCTACCATTGTCTACGCTGGAGAAATAGGTTGGCTTAAGTACATCTCTCACAAGTGTGGGTTTTTTACATCCCTGAGAGACGTAGCTATGCCAATGTCACTTTTTAGTGTAGACCAGCCCTTAGAAACCCTTCCTTATTCACCACAGCAAACAGAAAACCAACATTAAATTATCTGAGAAACTTTTAGTATACTTTTTGATGTTCCTTTTATTTAATTGCTTGCTTTAAAGAACCATTCAAGGAAATGCTTTATTTACCAGAACCATAATTGAAGTGAGACATTGTTGGAGTCTAATAGCATCTAATCAACAATGATCCTGTTTCAGTTGATTATTTATCATTCTAACACTGTTCTTATCCTTTAGAAGAACCCAGTTCCTTAAAATTATGCACAACAAACCACGTAAACCTGCAGGAATTGGATGGTGATTTGATTCCCAAAAGAGTCCAAAGGGACCAATATTCTTTTACATGATTTCTGATGCTGTATGTTAAACACGGAATCCTTTTCTTACCATAGTTCTTTTACAAGTAGGTTCTCATTCATGGCTGGTCACCCCTCTGCAATAGAAGATGTGGAGATACAAGTGTGAATAAAAGAAAGCAATCTCATACTGATATAAGAGGTAGATACTATTACTGATTTTTCACCAATACAATAATCATATTTATATCTTTTCTAGTGGTTGGCCTTGCAGAATCTTCTGGGACCCAGGGATTGCCCTTTCACCTGTGACAGCTAGAGGTGAACAAAAGGGCAACATTTTGTTTGGGATAAATTCAGTGAAATTTAAAAAATCATTTTGCTTATCTGAATTTCTTGTATGCTTATTTTGGGCATATCCAAATTGCATGTCTTTAATGGAGAAACTATATAGCCAGATAAGTGAAAACATTCTTTTTTTGCAATTTGTGAATGCTTCTCTAAATTCAAAATGACCAAATTTTGTCAGAATTCAATTTCTTTTCTTCTGGGAATTTTTACTCCGTTCTAGGTATTACTTGAAAACTCAAATATATATGAAATTATATATATAGTGAACATTACTGGGGATGTTTAACCTTTGATTCTGATAAAACCCCAAACAAAAAGAATAACTGGGTGGAATTTGCTTCGTTTGGTGTTTCCCAGTGTCTAGCTCGGCACAGTCTGCAGTATCTACTCCCAGGAACCTTATTTTCCCAACTCGGGGGTGCTGCATATCTCTTGCATTGAAATAGTTGCCTGACTGTCTTCATTCCTGTGCTTCATCTTGTGCAGTTGGCATATGCCATATTAATCTTGGCCACGCGGAGATGGGAATGTGGGCCAACATGCTCTTCTCTTTTTGTGGTGGAAAGGAAAGCTTTGGGGGTATTCAGTGGGTTGAAGAAGGAGGACACTATGATGTTCAGTGATCCCTCAGTGCTTATGGCACTTGCAAGAGATCTCTTTGTTCTGTGGTCAGTTCCAACTGGCTGTGCATGACAAGAGCTTGACAGGACCCCACCCAGGCTGTCTGTCTGGGAAGTTCAGTCTTTAAAGGAACAGCCTCTAATACCACAAACACTATTTGAGGTGGGGTTTTATGGATGTTAATCCAGTAGATATTATATAAATTAATGCTGGCTCCATAGCTGAGTGACACTGGTGCAAACCCATTGACATTAGAGGAGAATCCCTCCTCTTCCATGATTGGAAAATGAAAATCATCACACAAGATGGATGCCTAATGCTCCCCACATACCTGGATGCCAAAGTTCTTGTTGAGGGCCAGCTTGTAACCCTTTGCCATGACTCTGAGCGTTCACCTGTGAGGGGAGGGTATTGATTTCCAGTAGGATTGTTTGCTTTTCCAACCTGCCCCTACATTTTGCTGGCATAAATATTGTGTCAAAATCTGACATTTATCTTCTGTTTGTTCTCAAACAAAGCTGTGTTCCAGCATTAAATTTTGTATTCCACTTGGTTAGAACAGCAGGAACGAACTTCTGTGTGATGCATATACTGTAATGGGAGCTCCTTTGAGAAAGTGCAGTCCAAGCAATGTCACATCACATGCCTTTAGTTGTAATTCCATGCTGCAGTGACAGGGCTAAGACCGAGAAGAGACTACCAAGTCTGTTAAGAGAAGGAGTTGAATTTTCTTTTGAAAGTCTCTATTTGTAATTCTATAAACAACCCGTTGTTACAAAAGGGAAACAGGAATATCTTAAGGCTTTGTGTATTTTATAGTTTTAATCTTTCTAATTTTGGGATTTGGCATAAATGCAGAAAAGCAATGTATCATGTTAATGAAATACAAACATAAGAATTACTCTGGATGAAGCTTGACATCAAGGCAAATTAAAAACAAAAGATTTGGTATCAGTGAATTAGTTGAAAACCCCGTGACAGCACAGGCAGGTTGGTGTGTCTTAGCTAAAATGACTGGGCTAGTATACTGAGCTGAACTGTGAACTTTAAAAACCAAAACACACAGCTGGGCTCTTGAAAATCTTTAGCAAAGGAGGAGAAACACTATTTTAGGTTAGACCTAAGTACACTGACAGCATTGCTTGTGATTCCTCCAGTGCTTAGATACTTCAATAGGAGGCACTGTATAAACCAACAGAGACAAAGTTTGAACAAGTAGATTAAATATACATGTACATTGGGGTCAGTCTTTCATGATCAGGGTAAAGAATTTGTTGAACTATCATTTTTTCTTCTCTATCTAACTTGTTTTTTGGCTTCTGTGTTTCCCATGGTCTTCTACAACATGAATACAATGATGGACTAATATGCATGCAATATTTTTGTTCTAGATACTCTCTGTAACACTAATAATGGGAACTTTGCTGCTGAACAACTAACGCATTTTGGAAGTTTGAGAAGTGCTAATTATTATTAAAGGGATTTTAACAATTATTTAAACATAGACATTCTATTTGTGTTCTGTGTCTATAATAAACAGAAACCCATCACCTACTTAAGCACATATATATCTTATATGTTCTTCAAGACAGGCAAGTGCTCTAGTCATCTATGACCTGGCTTTAAGAAATGCATTCTTAGAGCTTAAGGCCAGAAGAAACTATTAGTTTCTCTTGTACTAGCTGTCCACAGATCCCACTGAAATCAATGCTAGATTAATAACCGCAACTCCTACCACTTCATTCCCACAACTCATTTTTGTAAGGATGTCTTTATTTTGTTAACAGCAAAAGTACCAACCACATTATTATTAGGGAGACTTACAACCTCCACAAAACCCCCAAACTAAATAGCAATTCAGAGCATAAGAAGAAAAAAATACTGAATTTTGGTTGCCCTTTTTGGGATAAACCAATCAATCTTGCCCCTAGTACTATGGACCTTGCTAGTTTGGGAAGATAAACTTTATATCTATATAACTATATATCCCCATTCCATCTTTGCTGAATTAATTATTTTTAATTATTTATAATACATTAGTGACTAACTGTCCCAGATCAGGGCCTCATTGGGCTGGGTGCTGTACAAACACACACTAAGAGCCAATCCCTGCTCTAAAGAGTTTATAGCCTAAATAGAGAGGACAGACAAAGAAAGGATTATTCTCCACATTTTTACAGATGGAGAACTGAGACACAGAGAGATTCAGTGACTTTCCCAAGCTCACACAGTGACTTTCCCAAGTTTGGGGCCAGAGGCAAAAATTGGACCCAGATCTCCTGAATCCCAGTCCAGAGCCTTAATCATAAGAGCAAACTTCCTCATTGTCGCCAATTTTTAAAAAAAAATTTCTCATAGATAAATACAAGAGCACATTAAGGATTTGGACAATCAAAAAAGTGGTCATAATAGGGAAAAATGGGGAATCTTTGACATAATTTAAAACAAAAGTACAATGAGGTGAATCTAGGCCTGATGTGTGCAAGCACAGCTCTCAATTAAGTCAGTTGGAGCCATACCAATGTACACAGGGTTGTATTTGACCTATTGCTCCTCCATCCCTAATGTCTGTGATTCTCAAAAGAATATTTGAGTTCCTTGTTGTCATAGCTATGGTTAAACGATAGTTAGTGAAGTTCTATCATACACTCAGTTTGAATAACCTCACTCTACCTCTGCACATAGTATTATATTTCCACTTAATAACCAGGCAGAAGTTTTTCTCTTTTACTTCCAAAGGCATAAACATTTTAGCAACGGGCCAACAGATTAGACTGAATTTGAAAAATCTGCAGAAATAATACAATAGCATTTTATTTGGTCTAAGGAATATGCCCTGGGGCACTAAGCTTTTTGTTCTATATGGTAGTTCTGGGAAGAATAATAATGACTTATCATGCATCTGTTATTCTACCAGCCCATTATTTCAGGCTCTCTGTGCACTCTTCTGAAGGCTTAACTTCTTGATTAATTGTGGGTGAAGCAGATGTCCAGTTGGATTCAAAGTCCACAGATAAAGGAAATCAGAAGCAACATATCTGAGACCCTGGTTCCTAGGTGTCTCTGCTGTTTTTCTCCCTACCTGCAGCCCCTGAAGCCTGCTGAGGCTTCAGGAAATAATCAGCATGCTGCTGATCAGCTCTCTGCTTAGCTTGCCAGTCTCACAGAATTTGACCTTGACAGAGCGAAAGGGGAAGCTAAAAATTATGCCAGTCGCTGAACCTGGGCTGATAGGACTCAAAAGGGAAAGAAGCGAGAGAGCCAGGAGTATGTTGAACGGGCAGCATGGCTGGAACCTGGAAAGGGGATAGAGGCCAAAAGTCAACACAAACCAGCTATTTAAAAAAACAACCTGAAGCCAACTGCTTTTATTTTGTGTGTAACAACCAATGGAAAAGGAATATCTGTATGAAAATCATCTGGACTGTCTGCTGGTGATCATCAAGAAAATAAATCTACACGAACTGAAAAAAGAAAGTGCTTGGGAAATGGATCTGTTAAATTAATGGAATGGAATGTTTGGAAAAAAATGTAATGAGACATTTTCTATAGTACAACATGGAACAAGGATAATATAATGAACATCAGGATACCAAACCTAATTGGAATTCAACTCATGCTCCTGAGTCATTTAGTCTGTTGTCCTTTTGAGCTGTCACTTGTACAAAGCCATCTAAACTGAACTCATTTGATAGCTTACTTACCTCATTCATCTTTCTTTGGGAACCATTCCTGTCTTCTGGAATACTCATAATAGAAGAGAAGAAAGGAGATGCAATTATAAATAAAATGCCAATGAGAGAGGATCCCAGGGTTAGCCATGAGTTGAAACTTTAAGAACTCTATTCCAATTACAGTAATTGTGTGCACCACATATCTCTGGTATTCAAGTCAGAGTTTAAATGAAAAAAAAAATTAACAAAATAGCTCTCCACTATTTAAATTCAGTGAAGGAATTTAAGGATACTTGCAGCTTGAGAATCATGACACATTTCTAAAGGAAGGATTGTCTTGAGGGTAAAGCACTGGATTGGGATTCATGAGGCCTGGTTCAAATTCTGGCTCTATCATAGACTTCTTGTGTGAACCTGGGCAAGTTGCTTAATCTTTATGTGCCTCAGTTCCCCCTCCAGAAAATAGGGATTATGTTATTTCCTTCTGTCTGTCTTATCTATTAGAGGATGAACATTCTAAGGTAGGGACCATCTCTTACTATGTGTTTATACAGTGCTTAGCACAATGGGACCCTGATCTCAGTTAGAGAGTCTTGCTGATACTATATTACACACAATAAATAATAATAATACATAGAACTGGAGTGTATAGTGAGAAAGGAACAAAAGAAGCCTTTGAAAAGCATATGGAGAGTGTAAAACAGGAAGACCTTGCCAAGGAGGCAGACAAATAGATCCAGCTACGTATCTGTCTACCTGAATGTATATCTATTACCTGTCAGTCTACTTTTCTGTTACAGTACTGGGTGCTTTACAAATGTCTCTCATTTTCCAAGTAGTATTTCGTTATTCTTGAAGATTTCTTTTCTTGTCAATCACTTACACTCACACTCCTACAGACAATCAAAACATTTTAGTAAAGTTTCCCTTGTCATCTAGGTTAGATATATTCTTCCTTCCAGCATTTAGAGAATGTTTTAATAGAACGCTGTGTGTGTTAAAGTTATATGAAGCACTAAACCTGTATATCATTCTCAGTGGGGTGTCAATGCAGCAAAACACTGGCAAATCAGTTACTTCAATGCCTTGAGCAATGGAATATTTCAAAAGGGAGTTAAAAACAGGATTGATTGCGGGCACAAAACTAGAGGCTGGGTTGGAGCCCCTTTTAAAAATAGGTCCCATTGGTGTAATTAAGGATGACTCCAGACTTAATGAGATATTGAGCTCCTTTAGAAAATCCATCCTCAACAAAAATATCATTTTGGACAATAAGAAAGTAATGAAGTAACCTTCTTAACAAACCCTCTGATGGCAACTCTCACAATTTTATCACAAGTCTTGTGATACTTGATGGTTTTCTTAAATCCCCCAGCCCCTGGAGTCATGTGATTACTTGAAATCTCAGCTTTCATTTTTTTTAAAAAGTTAGAGATCCTAGGCAGTAACACAAACAATAGTAACATCTCAAAAAGCAAATGAGAACCCCAAAGGTATAATTTTTAAAATCTCATGATTTTAAGTCGATTGTAATTTTTTGGGACCCTGACTCAATATTTTGGAACACTTGGGATTGACAATACTGTACAGGTGACTGCCTTTTCTGAACCAATTACAAAATATAGGGGTAGAAGCAAATGCAGCAGTGGAACAGAGCTGGATTTTGGTAAAGGTCATAAAGTCTTGCACACAATTATTTCAAAATGGCTTGTAGACAAACACTGTTTTATGGAGTGAAAAGTGGCTGAAGGAGTAAGTAATGACAGCTAGCTATGGACTGAACTGGGGGAGGTGACAATAGGGGGGCTGCCAGACCTAGTGTTAGGTCTAGTCTTATTTAACATCCTCATTGATTAGCTGGAAGTGGAGGTAAACAACGAGCGTCTACTTGTTTGATACTAAATTGATTAATGATGTGCATCTCCAGAAGGCCAGAGATCTAATGCAAAGGAACCTTGAGGGGTAAGTGGGGCAGAAAATAATGAAATAAAGTGCAACTTGAGAAAGTATATATCTAATATAGCTGGAGAAAAATAATCTGGAAAACAGACATTTAGTATAGGGGAAAACGTAGGAAAAGTAAGGCTGAAAGAAATTGAGGGGTGATTGTGGCAAGCAAAGTGGATGCATTTGTAATATGAGTTCAATAATGTTAATCTGTGTAGTGTACAGAGTTGCATTTACAGATTCCTTAAGGCATGGCATGGATGGCTTTTTTCTACATGGATCTGGTGAAATGGTATCTGGAAGCAGCTTGATCTTGTGCACTGAGTATGGATGGGACTGTGAGCCTGAACTGGCTGCAGTTTATTCCCGTTCTGCCACTGATCTGGATCAGATAAGCACTCGGTAAAATAGGCCTTTTCTAGAACTCCAGATTCAGGGATTACATGACAATGTGATTGTGATGGGTTGGACCCCCCGTCTGGCATGCCACCTGATGTGCTGAGGTCTCACAGAGCCCACCCGTTCCACCAGCCTGGGCTTCCTTACCCTGTATATGCTGTGCCAGGCCCTCAAGCCTCCTCTAGTACACATACAGGTAAGGCCACACCCAACTGCAGACATAGACTGAAGTCAGCTATGTGTGAGAGGATTCAGCTCGGAGATTCACCCAGCACTCACATGCACACCCACTTCGGGGAATAAACCCAAAATAATATTGTCTTGCACTATATAGAAAAATCTGCATAGCGCAAGCTCATAAAAATTGCCCTCTCCCTCAATGTGGAGAGAGACATGCACAGCTTCTTGCCCCCCAGATATTAATTGCACAAACTGGGTTATGTTATAAATAAGTTTATTAACTACAAAAAGTAATTTTAAGTGATTATAAGGGATAGCAAACAGTACAAAGCAGATTACTGAGCAAATAAAACAAAACATGCAAACTAAGCTTAATACACTCAAGAAACAGGTTACAAAATGTACTTTCTCACCCTAAATGTTGTTTTAGACAAGTTGCAGAGTTTCTGTGGCTTAGAGTTCCTGTTATTTCTCTTTACAGACTGGACCCCTGTCTGAGCCTGGACTCAATCCTGCCTTTCCCTTCAGGTGTTCTTAGCAGTCTTCCTTCCTGGGCAGGCAATGGAGGAGAGTCCTGACTGCCTTCCTTCCCCGCCTTAAATAGAATGTACATAAGGCGGGAAGCCTTTGTTTCCAGTGGAAAAGTACCAGCTGTGTCCACTGTGGTATTTTGTACCAGGTGACCTTATCACCTGACCTTGCAGTGTCAAAGCAACCATGAAACAAGGTTAATTTGCAATGTCCACAGGAAGGAACTCCGGGGAAGATGGGAGAGCCACATCTTTGAAGACTCATTGTCTTTTCCTAATGGCCCATTAAGGCTGATTGCTTACTGTCTGGTGGGCATTTCCCAAGTACGCACACAGTTGTAATGATTACATAGACAATATTCCTAACTTCAGATACATGCATACAAATTGTATAATCACATTCAGTAAATCACAACCTTTCCAATGATACCTCACATGACCCATCTTTCATAAAGCATATCTTAGTATTGCCATATTCATATCATAACAATATTTCTATGAAGAATATGGGGATAACATCACAGTGATGACATAACCATGGCATCATTTTCACTATGAACATTCTGGAAAGCTGCTGCTCCACCACCCGAAGCCAGGGAGGAATGGACAGGTGCCTGCCCTGCTCTGCCCAGCCACCTCCTCACCCTCCAAACATTCTAAATCTCCAAATCGCACCCCAGCTGGGGTACATACACGGGGAGACCATACTACTATGGCTGCCACCATTACTGCACTTAGAGCAGCTGGGAAGACAGTGGGGCAGAGAGCCCCAGAACACTGGCTCTGCTGCTCTCTGGGCATCAGGGGAGAAACATTGATTCTGTTGCTTTTCTGCTGGCCAGGCATGCTAGCGTATTTGTACTGTTTATTTAATTCTGTGTCAGGAAACCATCAAGCGTGGACTGGGTAAGGCTCATGCGGAAGCTTTACAGAGGAGCAGAGAGAGAGTGCAGCGTTAGGGATAATACATTGTTTACTTTATTCTAATAAAGTTCCTTGTTCAGTGTTAAGAGCAAAGAGACTTACACAACAACCCTTTACACTATTCTGGCCATGACAAGAAACCTTAACATGGACATAAATACTTCCAGACCCTTTTACACTAACTCAGTGATATAAAGGGGCCTTTGTATAAATGAGAGTTGGGCCCTAAAATACCACAATGAATTGCTCAGATACTATGGTGATGGGGGCCAGATCAGAATCTAGATAGACGCCTCCTGTGATTCTTTACCGTTGGCACAGAACATAGAGTCAGAAGGCAACAAGAACTTAACCTTTGCCCAAGCGTACCAGGAATTTGACCACAGAACCCCTGGCAGGGGAGGCAAGGGCCATAACTCTGGTATGCACAACAGATTGACAAACCCACACAATGACCTGAGTGTAAGTTCTTCCCCAGAACTTGAACCATAATAAAGCTTAATGCAGAGAGCATCAGATGATAGAGCAACTCATTAACAGATATAATGGGAAGTGAAGCTGAAAATATTTCTAATTCATTTGCTACTCAAGGATGCACTGAAAAGTGATGGAATTCAATTCAGAAAGGAAACGTTTAGGCTGAATATCAGGATGCTCTTCCCTACAGTGAGTTCTATAAAAATGTGGAAAAGTCTCCCAAGGGATCGCTCAAGATAGAAATGGAAGCTCAATTGGTTTGGACGTTTAAAATCATCACAGCTCTACCAGTCACCTCCCCTGTCAACCAGAGCTTGAATATTTTACAGGAAAAAATTGAGTTATTTAAAAATGCTAGAATAATTTTAATTACAAATCTTTCTGTATCACTGTAGATTGACAGCAGAAAAGGGGGCATATGAGTTGCAAACCGAACAGAAGTTATTTACAAAGGCGAGGCCATAACGACGGGTTTGTTGTATAGTGACGTACCGTCCATTGAGACTAATTGTATGGTAATTGCCTCTAATTTGGTGTTTCATTTATGTTTGGAAACTTGCGTTCGTTCCAATTGATGATTTCATCTGTGTTAGTGGCAGACTGAAATAGAAAACCTTCTGTTGACTTTAACAAATGTGACTTCACAATACATTATTTTATTACTGTTTTGATAACAAGGCATCAAATACCAATGGGATTACCCAGTAAAAGCTATTTTAACTGCTTTTGAATGCATCTCATCATGAATGTGTTTGCAAGCTAAGAAATTAATGTGCTTTATCGAATGTGAACAAAATGTTTTACCAACATACATCAGCCATCCCTCTCACACCTGGAGTGTTTAAAATTAAGTATACAACTATGGGACATAAAATGAAAAATATGTGTATATTGTTGACATAGAAGCTTTGGGTCAGTACATGGAGAGCCTGGAGGGTTGGATTTTGTTTGTTGCCATGAATATAACAAACTAGCTATAATTAAAAAAACCCAAACCTTTTAACGAAGCATGTTGCTTAATTCCCCAGTGGCCTCATCTCAGTGATGTTTCACGGTTAGGCTTGATACCCACAGATGTTACCATAATATTTTACTTCAGTTGCACTGATTGTAATTTCTCTGGACTTAGCCCCTTCCTGTGGATCTCGGGAGTATGGCAGATAGATTGCTCGGCATGTGGCAATGGTCACTTGTGATTAATGTTCCTGATTGGCTAATAATTTCACACATTTTTGTTACCCTGTCTCCCCAGCCCCTACCACGGTCCATTTATTTGTCTCCTCCATCGGTTATGTCTTGTCTTTTAGATGAAAGCTCTTTAGGGAAGGGACTATTTTTCTCCATGTGTTTGTACAGCACCTAGCCCCATGGGAGTAATGTATGGAGGCCACAAAGGCATAGAAACCAAATTTGATATGTTCTGGAGAAAGTGATGCATCAGGTCTTGCTGATCATCTTCCTGAAGCTGCGTTCTGGTAACAGTATCAGTCTTTCCAGATTAATGCTGATGCAGGCAGTGCTGTCTGAAGTCTCATTGCTCAAACAGGGAGGAGAGAATTTGCATTCATCTCTCCCTAGATATTTCCCAGAAAATCCACTTCACATGTATTGTCCCAACACTTCATTCTTGTCTGCTACTTTGTTCAATACAGTCCTTTGATCATCCAGGCCCACAATAATACATAACCTTTGTATTTAATACAATGGACTCCAAAGATACTGAAACTTAATTCAATAAGATATCCCAAAGATAGTGCAGGAAATTACCATCTCTGTCGCATGGTCTGAAGTCAACAAGATGAAATTCAGTAAAAACAAGTGCAAAGTATTACACTTAGGAATGAAAAGTCAAACACATTAATACAAAATTGGGAATAACTGGCTAGAAAGTAGTACTGCAGAAAAGGATCTGGGTGTTATATTGGATCAAGAGAGGACATGGGGGGAAGTCAAATCAGTATCTTAGATGTCTGTATACTAGTGCACAAGGTATGGGGAAGAAGCAAGGGAATTAGAAATGCTAGCTAATAAACACAACTATGACATAGTTGGCATTACAGAGACTTTGAGGGATAGCTCAGTGGTTTGAGCATTGGTCTGCTAAACCCAGGGTTGTGAGGTCAATCCTTGAGGGGGCAACTTAGGGATCTGGGGCAAAAATCAGTACTTGGTCCTGCTAGTGAAGGCAGGGGGCTGGACTCAATGACCTTTCAGGGTCCCTTCCAGTTCTATATCTCCATATACACATGACTGGAATATTGGTATAGAAGGATACAGCTTGCTCAGGAAGGACAGGTAGGGAAAAAGGAAGGAGATGTTGCCTTATATATCAAAAATGTATACACTTGGACGGAGGTTGAGATGTAAATAGAAGACAGACCTGTTGAATGTCTCTGGGTAAGGATAAAAAACAAGGTTGATGTCATGGTAGGGATCTACTTCAGACCACCTAACCAGGAAGGAGTGGTGAATAAGGCTTATTATAAACAAAATCATCCAAAGCACAGGACTTGGTGGTGATGGGGGACTTAAACTACCCAGACATCTGTTGGGAAGATAACAAAATAGGGCACAGACTATCCAACAGGGTCTTGGAATGTATTGGACATAATTTTTTATTTCGGAAGGTAAAGAAAGCCAGTAGGGGAGAGGCTGTTCTAGATTTGATTTTGACAAATAGTGAGGAACTGGTTGAGAATTTGAAAGTGGAAAGCAGCATGGGTGAAAGTGATCATGAAATAATAGACTTTTCATGATTCTAATGAACAGTAGGTGGGAAAATAGCACAATCAAGATAATGGATTTCAAAAAGACAGACTTTAGCAAATGCAGGAAGTAGGTAGGTAAGATTCCCATGGGAAGCAAGTCTAAGGGAAAAACAGTTCATGAGAGTTGGCAGTTTTTCAAATAGATATTATTAAGGGCAGAAGAGCAAACTCTCCCACTGTGTAGGAAAGATAGGAATTATGGCAAGAGACCATCCTGGCTTAGCCAGGAGATCTTCAATGATCTGAAACTCAAAAAGAGTCCTAAAAAAAGTGGAAACTAGTCAAATTAAAAAGGATGAATATAAACAAATAACAGAAGTATGTAGGGTCAAAATTAGAAAAGCCAAAGAAAAAAAACAAGATTCAACTAGCTAGAGACATAAAGGGTAACAAGAAAACATTCTACAAATACATTAGAAGCAAGAGGAAGACCAAGGACAGGGTAGACCTGTTACTCAATGGGCAGGGGAACAATAACAGGAATGTGGAAGTGGCATAAGTGCTAAATTATATTTTTGTTTTAGTTTTCACCAAAAAGCTTAGTAGCAATTGGACTCTAGCTTAGTGAATGACAGTGAAAATGAGGTAGAATCAGAGGCTAAAATAGGGGAAGAACAGTTAAAAATTACTTAAACAAATTAGATGTCTTTAAGTCACCAGGGCCTGGTGAAATACATCCTAGAATACTCAAGGAGCTGACTGTGGAGATATCTGAGCCATTAGCAATTAGCTTCAAAAAATCATGGAGGACGAGAGAGATTCCAGAGGACTGGAAGAGGGCAAATATAGTGCCAATCTATAAAAAGGGAAATAAGGACAACCCAGGGAATTTCAGACCAGTCAGCTTAACTTCTGTATCCAGAAAGATAATGGAGCAAATAATCAAGTAATCAATTTGCAGACACCTAGAAGATAATAAGGTGATAAGTAACAGTCAGCATGGATTTGTCAAGAACAAATCATGTGAAACCAACCTAATAATTTTCTGTCACAGGCTAACAAGCCTTGTGGTTACTGGGGAAGCTGTAGATGTGGGATATCTTAACTTTAGTAAGGCTTTTGATACTGTCTCATATGACCATCTCATAAACAAAGTAGAGAAATACAACCTAGATGGAGCTACTATTAGATGGGTGCATAACTGATTGGAAAACTGTTCCCAAAGAATAGTTATCAGTGGTTCACAGTCAAGCTGGAAGGGTATATTAAGTGGGGTCCTGCAGGGATCAGTTCTGGGTCCAGGTCTGTTAAATATTTTCAGGCATGGCCACCCACAGCTCCAGTGGCCGTGGTTTGCCGTTCCCGGCCAATGGGCGCTGCGGGAAGCGGCGGCCAGCACGTCAAGCAGGATGAGAAGCAATGGGCTTAAATTGCAGCAAGGGAAGTTTAGGTTGGACATTAAGAAAAACTTCCTAGCTGTCAGGGTGGTTAAGCACTGGAATAAATTGCCTAGGGAGGTTGTGGAATCTCCATCACTGGAGATTTTTAAGAGCAGGTTAGACAAACCCTGTCAGGGATGGTCTCGATAATACTTAGTCCTGCCATGAGTGCAGGGGACTTGACTAGAAGACTTCTCAAGTTCCCTTCCAATCCTATGATTTTACGAAAATTTAATATGAGCCAACAATGTGATGCAGTTGCAGAATAGGCTAATATCATTCTGGGGCATAGTAATTGGGGTGTCAATAATCGTGAGGTAATTGTTTCACTCTACCCAGCACTAGTGAGGCCTCATCTGGATTACTGTGTCTAGTTCTGGGTGCCACATTTTAAGTGTAAGCAGAGTCAGGATGAGCTCTACCCTGACATCTGGTGGTGAATTATGGCGAGTGTGGAAAAGAACTTCAGGGGCTGATCTTGTTTGCATAGGCACACCCACTCCGCCTAGCATGAGCCTACAGCAGCCCAAAATGGTAACTTTGGCTGTTGTAGGATCCCCAGTTTCTCTGTTATTGGGGCAAGAAGAATAAGGTGTTGTTACCATGGTTATGTGACTCAAAGCCAGTGGAACTGTTTTATGACAGCGGGACTCACCATCAACTAAGTAGCACTTGCTAGACAAGGGACATGGGTTCCGAAACCCAGTGAATTGAGAGAGGGTGGGGATAGGTATTTGTGCCTGATGGGATGGGCCCCGAAACACCGATTGCATCTCCCTCCCTCTCTGTTGAATGTCAGAGCTAACTTTGATTCCTTTAGGAGTCTAGTTACAGACTGCTAAGCTGAATTTGCTTTGGGCCAATAGTGCACTAAGGCTCCCCTACTACAAGCTGAAATCACTAAGAGCTGAAGTCACTAAGGGTACTAAGAGCTGAGATCACTGAGTGCTGTGTTAACTAGTGGGGGAGCCTGAAGCTATAGTGCTAAGTGGCTGGTGGAGTGGAGCAGTTTGCGAAGCGGCTGGCAGAGCGGAGCAGTTTGTGGGACGGTTGGCGCGGCCCGCGGGACAGGGAGCGGAGCAGTTTGTGGGATGGCTGGTGCAGCTCACAGGACGGATAGTGGAGTGGAGTGGCTAGTGGTGAAGGTGGCAGCAGAACCCCACGGAGAGGCGGGGCAGTTGGCCTCGGACCACGTAAGGTGCCCCTTAACACCCTGCATACCCTTTCTCCCCCCCCCCTTCCACCCAGGCTGTGGGGGGCAAAAGACTCTGCAGCTCTGGGGCTGCACTGACCAAGGACAGAGACTCTTGGGTTGTTGGACTCAAGAGACTTTAGAGGTGTTGGACTTTTGGGACTTTGGGGTGATCTTTTGGGTTGTTGGGCTTAAGATCCTGAGGGGAAAAGGACACTGCCAACCTTACTTGGGGCTGGGTCTTTTGCTCATGGTTTGTATTATGAATCCTTTTTGTGGTGTTTCCCCAATATAATGCCGCATTGTTTCCCTCCTTTATTAAAAGGATTTTGCTACACTCAGAGTTCGTGCTTGCGAGAGGGGAAATATTGCCTCTTAGAGGCGCCCGGGGGTGGTATGAAATTGTCCCAGGTCACTGGGTGGGGGCTCGAGCCAGTTTTGCATTGTGTTATTGAAACGGAACCCCTAGATACTGAACCCGGCCCTTGTTGCTGCCAACTCAGATGGGCAGAAGGCTTACATAAGAAAGACGGTGGACCAATTGGAGAGAGTCCAGAGGTGAGAAACCAAAATGATGAAAGGTTTAAAAAACTTTACCTACAAGGAAAGGTTAAAAAACTGGGCATATTTAGTCTTGAGAAAAGAAGACTGAGGGAGCAGCTGATAGCAGCCATCCAAAAAGTTAAGGGCTGTTATAAAGAGAATAGTGATCAATTGTTCTGAATTGATGTCTTGAACTCAAGTGAAAGGTGTGTTTAATGTAGGGCAGAATTAATCATTTAAGAACTCTCTAGAAAAGCTAGTGAGCAACTTCTAAGGAAGACTCTGGAAAAGTGACTCAGTTCTGAGTACATTAATGAAGGGCAGGTTTGTGTTTCCATCCCTCACTTGTGCAGCCAAGAGAACTTTCTCTTTGTAACCCTTTAAATAGAATCAAAAGGCTCCCAAGTCTAATCAGAAATGGCATGTCTGACTCACTTTACTTCAGAGAAGTTAAAGATGTTAAAGAAGTTAACGATTTGTTCTTCCGTACATCTCCCAGCCAGTGCAGGATTGCCCTTTACGATATCTAGTCAGGTCTGATAATAGATGTCCAAAGCAATGGGGCTTTCACCACTCCCCTTAGCAGACCATTTCACAGTCTAATACCTCTCACTGTCAAGAAGTTGTTTTCCTGATAGCCTAGATTTTCACTTTATTAATTTAATCATAGTACTTCTAGTTATAGACCAATTTACTACTCTAAACACTTGATGCCTAATTGCCTTCTATTTTTTTGTTTTCTCTATAGGTGTTTTAACCTCTGATCTTTCAAAAGCTTCTCATAAAGCTACAATGTCGTATTTTTCTCTCGCACTGTTCCCCGCCCCCCGAGGAACACTTCTCTTGTGTGCTTTAATTATAGTGTCTAGATTCCCCAGCTTCTTCCACTTTGGTGAATTTTAGTACTTCTTCACATAGCACCTTACTGACATATGTATAGCAATGACACCAAGATAAAATTGACTTCTGTGAGGTATTGCAGGTAAGAAGGTTTACAAAGCACAATCAGCAAACAACTCCCTAGTGCCTATGCATGCAGAAGCTTAACCTAAATCACGCAAGGCTGGTATTTAATTACACCTACAGAATGTTTCAAATATCCAGTTGTTTTGAATAGAATAATGTGGGCTGTAGCTAATACAATCTATAGACCATGACCCCTTTTAGGGGTTCTCACAGCTACATATGTGCGGAGAAAGGCCACAGAGTTTTTTGATATTTAAAATTTAGTTTCATTCTGATTTGGAGCAAACCCACAAACTTTCAAAATTCTCTGCAAAAAGGAAAAGCCCAGGGGTGGCTGGCTGCCCTGGAGCTGTGGACTCTGGGAGCCCAGGCTATCAAGAAGCTATGAGCCCAGGAGCTTGGGAGTCAGTGCTCCTAGGACTTCCATACTCCCAGCTCCCTGGGAGCTGCAGAGAAGCCGAGGAGCTTGGGAGCCAGGGCTTCCAGGCGCTTGACTCCCAGTCTACTCACCTGGTGCACTGATGAAGAGTCAGTCAGGTGAGCTGGCAGGAAACCAGGGAGGGCTCCATTAGAACTGCTTTCCATCAGACCTTTGCTGAAATTGAACTTACAAAGCAAATCCAGATGACACACACATCTGGAGAACCCACCACCATTTTGGGGACATGCCAACATATCAGCAGAGGTTAAATTTGACAAAGAAGTAGCGGTTAGACCTTACATTCATAAATAATGTATTGCCAAATTTTGGAGAATTGAGGTGTTGATTTGACAGTATCGTGTAACCCAAATAATTTAAAATACATATCACCTTAGGCAGAACAGCCAGCCAAAATCATATCACATGCACACATGCTCACAGACCAGTGCTAATCAGAAGATAGACAGAGACAGTGACTCATAGTTATTCTACTGCCCTTATAAGCATGCCAAAATTTGGCTTTAATAGTAGGGAGAGATAGCTCTTGCTATAGTACATCTTTAAAACAGTGTAACCAACTCTCCTTCATTGCAACGGTGCTGAAGGAGGGGATCCATTGTCCTGCCCAGGCACACCCGATCTGGGGCTGATGGCACTGTTAGATGGACCCCCGCCAAAGCCACTAGCACTCCTGTGATCTCCAGAGCCCTGTGTACGGTTTTTTTGGTCCTCTTTCCACCATCTATGCTGGAGTGGCTATAATGGGGCTAGATGTGTGAGAGCGAATGGGCACTGATTGAGTTCTCCAATCAGTAGATGTGTCCGTGGGGAGATGGGCTGAGGGAAAGTTGATGTATTGATTTTTTGCTACTCCTCAAGTGATTCCTCACATCCTTCTGCTTCCAAGTACTATGAAGGGACAGTGTGGGACTGACTGAAGTGTGCCATATCTGTCAGAACTGAAGTTCAAGGCAAAACATTTGTGAGTGTCATTGAACTCTTCACTAACTGCAAAAGACGAACACCATTCTCCTAAGGAAATGATCAACTCTTAGAACACAGTTTTTGAAAGAAGAGAAATCAATTATTTACTTTCCTCCTCTAAAATTATAGACTAGACTATAAAGAGAGCTTAATTCATTTTAGCATTCAAACAGCAGAAAATTTACTGGTCAGAAAAATAATTATTCTCTTTCTGGGACCTTTCCAATCAGCATTTTGAGATGGAATATATACACCTCTACCCCGATATAACGCTGTCCTCGGGAGCCAAAAAATCTTACCGTGTTATAGGTGAAACCGCGTTATATTGAACTTGCTTTGATCTGCTGGGGTGCGCAGCCCCCCCCCCCCCGGAGCACTGCCTTACCGCATTATATCGGGGTAGAGGTGTATTTGTTTTTCTATTTCTTTTAGGTTTTTTCCTGTCAGTTATTTTTAGCTTTAATTGTTGGCCAATTTTGTTAATTCTGTGTTTCGTTTTCATCGCAAATGTTATTTCATCATTATGAGCAGGTTTTACGATGGTCTGATTCCTTTAATGGTGTGTAAACAACACAGTACATCACCCTGAAATGACTATTATCTGCCTAACACTGAGAGAAGGAATAAGTGCCTGAAGCATATTCTAATACATAGTGACAATGTGGGAGAAAAATGAACACTACCAAAAAATATCAAATGGCGAGTGGTCAGTGTGAAGCTTTAATGGAGATTTACAGTACTTTGCACAGACTTGGGTGACATATCTATGCAGAGCTATGAAACAGGGTTTACCAGTGATCATAGGTGTTATTTTTTTCTAAATGCCAGTATTATGTGAATCATAATATGGGCACGATCTCATCTCAATGTGTTCCTCAGTGACAGGCAAAATCGTGACATTTTGATTGGACAGGAGGCTTGTCAGACATTTTAATTAGCATCGATTGAATTATTCATTGTGATTCCCTGTTTGAAAACTGATCCTTATTTCTACTAAGGTTTTCACTATTGCTAAGTATTTGCTGAATAGTTTAGATAACAAATTTCAGCCTGTGGGTTGTTCACAAAATGTATATTATAACAATGTAATATTTGTGGCGAATGATTGGTCAATAAAGTCACATTGGGTGGGTTGATTTCTCCCCACAATCCAAGATTTGCACTCCTCTGCACAGAATTCACCCTCCCATGTGAAATAGGATGTGGTCAATAGAATTCTTCCTGGACCTAACCACACAGGGTGGCTCTGAACCCCATTACTCAGGACCCTGAGCCTTTTGCACAATCCAAGCCACAGAAATATGAAAGATTGACTTCTCTGGTCAGAGTGTGCTCATTTGGTCCCTTCTCTGGTCATTTGCTTTGTTCAGTCTTAAGTGTTTCCACTGATGGGGCTTCCTTTTACTACTTTCCTAGGGAGAGGGTTCTACTGTTCACTAGATCTCATTGGCCTCTATCGGAAGACAGGATAATGGGTTATTAGTCTGTTCCATTATGGCTGTTCTTATGTTGCCCATGACAAAGAGGGCAACAAATTCTTGATGCCCATGGAAAGTAAGAACAGTCTGATCTACAGTCTTGTTTGGCTGTGGAGGAGTAGGTGACAGTGTCACCGTAATATCTTACTACTCCTTGCAGCAAAAAAAAGAAGTATTTATGCTTTTCAAAAGGGAGTAGGAGGGCGATAAAGCTGATGGAGCTGGAAGCAGAGCCTCACAGGAATGGTAATCACAGGGATAATGTTGATGCTTGGGTTTGTTGTGCAACCTCTTCTTATTTAACCTTAATTCTGCTCTGTGGTGGAATGTTTTATCTTCTGTAGTGGGGTGGTCACCCGCTCTGGCCCAGAAAGGGTTAACGCCAGCCCTGGGACAGGGCTGAGGCTGGGAAGGAAAGCCTGGGCTGATTGGGGAAGGCAGTAACAGCTGGGGCCATGCCCCAATCAGGCCCAGCTGGTCCCTATAAGAGGCTGCCTTCAGAGAGACAAGGGCCTGGCTGTAGGGAGCTAAGGACAGGGTACCTGAGTGGAGCAGGGCTGGGGAAAGGCAGAGGAGCCAGGGAGCTCTAGCCTGGAAAGCCCCAGGCTGTGGCCTAGCAAAGGTCAATAGGTACTGGGGGTTGCAGAGGGCAGCCCACGAGTTGGCCTGCAGGAAGGCCGAAACCCAAACCCGGGAGATGGCCCAGGGTTGGGAGGCCGTAGAAAGGAGGTTGGTGGGCCTGAAGGGACAACCCTGGAGGGCTAACCTCAGGGAGCTCAGGCCAAGAGGCCCCCCTTCCCCCAAGGTTGGGGTTTTGAGGAGGGGTGTGTGTAGTGGGGTGGTCACCCGCTCTGGCCCAGAAAGGGTTAAAGCCAGCCCTGGGACAGGGCTGAGGCTGGGAAGGAAAGCCTGGGCTGATTGGGGAAGGCAGTAACAGCTGGGACTACTCCCCAATCAGGCCCAGCTGGTCCCTATAAGAGGCTGTGAGCCAGAAGCCCAAGCAGTCTCTCTCCAGAGAGAGAAGGGCCTGGCTGCTGGGAAACTCAGGGTGCCTAGCGTGAGGCAGGGCTGGGGAGCTCCGGGCTGGCAACTCCCCAGGCTGCAGGGCCTTGTTCAAGGCCCCAGAGAGGCACTGGGTTCCAGAGAGGGGCAGCAGGTCCAGACCCAACCCTGCCTATAATGAGTGGCATATACTGCAGTCTGCCCCAGGGAGTGGGGCTAATTGGTGACTGGCGGGGACAGGGGGTGGGGATTCCCCTGGGAGGGGGAGACCCAGAGAAAGGGGCACCGGGGTCCTGGGAGGGACACGGGCCAGTGGCAAGCTGGATCACCAGCCTGCAGGGGGCGCTCCAGGCTGCTGGAAGAGCTAATTCCTGAGACGACCAGCAGGAGGCGCCGCAGGGGTGAGTCTGCGTCCGCTTACACTTCCCAGATTAGATTCAGCTGATTTGTAAAGATCCAGATTAACTTTCTTTGTAATTTGTTTTTCTCATGGCATCTATACAGAGCTAAGATTGTTTTGGTGTCTTAACTGTCCATTTCCATACCTCAACATGTTTACATTTCTTTTAAATTAGCCTTAACTGTCAGATTCCTGGGTTTGTACTGCTTATTTTGGGGATTATTACAACATTCTTGGGGCAGTTTTTACTTTTAAACTATTTATATGTACTCTCAACCTAAAAATGGGGGCGGGGAGTAGGGGGGAGTTGCCTGGGAATATAGATACATGTTGTACATTGATGGAATTTCACAAGTACATTTTATAACTTTACTTGGAAATAAATGATATAAATAGAGAGAATAAAATGTGCAGCTTTGCAGTCATCCAAGCTTAAAGTTGACCGTTTAAAGCAATACAATAATCTTTTAAATCTCCTATTTGGAGATAAGTGACTGAGTGCCCCGTCTCAAGGGGCTGGCTGCAAAAAAAAATATATATATATGTCTCATAGAACTGGAAGGGACCCTGAAAAGCCACCAAGTCCAGCCCCCTGCCTTCACTAGCAGGACCATGTACTGCTTTTCCCCCAGATCCCTAAGTGGCCCCCTCAAGGATTGAACTCACAAGCCTGGGTTTAGCAGGCTAATGCTTAAACCACTGAGCTATCCCTCCCCCTATTAGTAGTCTGCTTGCTTGCATTAGTGTTGTTGAGGTGTATTCAATTTCTTCTCTACAATTCTGCTTTTCTCCTCAAATAGTTCCAGTTATATAAAAGTCCCCAAACCTCTGACTTTCCAATCACCCCTAAATGGCAACATACAGGACGAGAAATACAATTTTATATCCCTGTTCCTTAAGATCTCAAGCAAGGTGGCTGAAAGCCCTTTGTTTTCCTCCTCTTCTACCTTTTACTCTGCAACGCACTTCCTCATTAGGCTCTTTCTCATTTCTGCTAGTTAATGTATCAGCCCACTCAAAGATCTCTTTTGCCCCCTGAGAACTAACCACTGTCCCCTTTACAGGATAGCCTGTCTGCAAAGTGGACCATTTATATCCCTAACCATAAATTTTCAAAGTGCTGTGCAGCCTTTTAGCCACACAACAGCCATTACAATGAACTCCTTCTGAATAATAGAACACCCATGTATTGTCAGGAGGCCTTTCCTTTTGAGTGATTGTCCGGGGAATACCAACCTGTCTCTCTAATTCTGTGATTTGATGTCTTAGAATCATGAGACACTAACAATGCTAAACACAAAATGTGTCCTTGTGCCTCGTCTGCTTGTCAACCTGAACCATTTCATTTTTAGGGCTGATTTATGGCTTTTCAAGCTTCTGCCTAGATATGGATGTGGGGGAGCACACTGGTAGTGATTGAAGACATTCGGCTTGTGGAAGAGTGTGGCAGACAGAATATATATAGGAACCTAAATCAGTGGTCATGGGTGCTCAGAACCTTTTCGGGAGTGGCAGTAGCAACAGGAGTGCACAAAGGAGCAACAACTAGTTTTGTTCAACATCTTTATTAATGATCTGGATGATGGGATGAATTGCACCCTCAGCAATTTCGTAGATGACACTAAGCTGGGGGGAGAGGTAGATATGCTGGAGGGTAGGATAGGATCCAGAGTGACCTAGACAAATTGGAGTATTGGGCCAAAAAGAAATCTGATGAGGTTCAACAAGGACAAGTGCAGAGTCCTGCACTTAGGATGGAAAAATCCCATGCACCACTATAGGCTGGGGACCGACTGTCTAAGCAGCAGTTCTGCAGAAATGGACCTGGGGATTACAGTGGATGAGATGCTTGATATGAGTCAGCAGTGTACCCTTGTTGCCAAGAAGGCTAATGGCATATTGGGCTGCGTTAGTAGGAGCATTGCCAGCAGATCGAGGGAAGTGATTATTCCCCTCTATTCGGCACTGGTGAGGCCACATCTGGAGTACTGCGTCCAGTTTTGCCTCCCCCCCCCCACACACACACACAACTACAGAAAAGATTTGGACAAATTGGAGAGAGTCCAGTGGAGGGCAACGAAAATGAATAGGGGACTGGGGCACATGACTTACGAGGAGAGGCTGAGGGAACTGGGCTTGTTTAGTCTGCAGATGAGAAGATTGAGGGAGGATTTGATAGCAGCCTTCAACTACCTGAAGGAGGGGTTCCAAAGAGGATGGAGCTAGGCTGTTCTCAGTGGTGGCAGATGACAGAACAAGAAGCAATGGTCTCAAATTGCAGTGGGGGAGGTTTAGGTTGAATATTAGGAAACACTATTTCACTAGGAGGGTGGTGAAGCACTGGAATGGGTTACCTAGGGAGGTGGTGGAATCTCCATCCTTAGAGGTTTTTAGGGCCCGGCTTGACAAAGCCTTTGCTGGGATGATTTATTTGGTGTTGGTCCTGCTTTGAGCAGGGGATTGGACTAGATGACCTCCTGAGGTCTCTTCCAACACTAATCTTCTTTGATTCTATGATGGCCCCTCCAATGCCATCTCCGGATTCCCTAGTTGGTATCATACTGATAGTGTTGCCAACCCCAGCATTAAAAAAATCATGAGTCAAGCATGAAAAAACTCATGACTGGCTTAAAAAAATCATGTTTGTTTTTTTTAAATATATATGTAGGACACTTTTTATTTGTCTTCTGTGCTTGAGCCTTAAGGTTTCATGTTTCCCAGGTTTCCTCTGGAACCATGAGGGTAGAAACTTTTTTTTTTTTTGAAAAGAAAGCTGAGGTTCAGGTGTACTCACATGACTCCAAGAGCAAGGCCTTTAAGAAAAACACTAAATATCATGTGACTTGTGGTAATACCGTTTGAAGTGTCTAGCACTGCTGGTGGCACTAAGACCTGCTTTTCACTCCCAGCACTTTTGGTACACATGGACAGTTCACAGCTCCCAGCACCTTCCCCCTTACATCCTCACACAGCAGGAAATAGGCCCAGACTCGTCATTCATAATAAAGCATCCATTACAAAATCCCCCTTTGAGGTTTTGGCTGCTCCCTCTCCTCCACCCCTACACCAAACTTCTCTCTGCTCCTGTGGGAATTGAGCAGGAGAGCTCTGTCAGGAGGAGGCAGGCAAGTAGGGAGGGCAGCCAACCAGCATGGGATGTCCCCCAAGCAAGGCTGAAATTCACTAGAAGGCTGGAGCTTCTTCGGTCATTACAAGAAGGGCTCCTATCCCAGCCAAAATTAAGTCCCTCAACAAGGGAATTGTAAGAGTTGGCAGCACTGAGTTAAAGTGGACACTGTTGTGTCAGGAGACCGCCATGTTGAATCATCCTTCTTTATGAAGCCTTTGAGTTTCAGAACCAGAAAACAACTTCTCTGATTGTAGAACACTGGTGGATGCTACTTAGCGTTTACAGGTGGGGCACTGCCTGCATCTGAGCTGAACCTCTCCTCTGGATACCACTCTCACGTGATTGCCAGTCCAGCACTTTTCACAAATGCTACATTTGCTTACACTGTAAAAATAAGAATGTGTTGCCTATGTTATAAATGAGGAAGCTACTGAAGAATCAGTTTACTTCTCAATTGGCACTATAACAAAAGGTTACAAATTACCAGTTTGGGTATAGAAATAGAAACAATTAAAAACCATTCTAGGAGTGAAAAAACTACAAAACTCTCTTGTATGAGCACTAGCATTAAACTTCCTATACCAGAGGTTCTCAAACTGTGGTCCGCGAGCTCCATTACGCAGATAGTTCCCTCTAAGGTGCACACCTGGGTGGCTGCACATGAGAGAATGAAGGGCCACTCACCTAATTAGTGGCGCCGTGCAGGCGTGGGATGTGCAGGCCTGCGGTGGCCAGAGAAAGAGGCGACTTTCCTCAGCTGCTGGGGAGAGACGCCCCCCCTCCTTTCCAGCCCCAGCTCGGGGGCTGCCGTGGTGGGGGAGAGAGGGCACATCCATCGCATTAGAAGGGTAAGACTACGATATTAAAATGTGAGTTGTGTGCTTTTATTTGTAAAACAAAAAAAGTTAATTAAGTTTTTTTTATTTAGTGCTTTTATCCAAAACACTTTACAATAGTTAGCTAATGGTACAAACAACGTTTGGAAAGTTCATTAAGTGGTCTGCCAAGACCCTCAGCGATTTTCAAGTGGTCCGTGGGGGAAAAAAAAAGTTTGAGAATCACCATCCTAGATTTTAAATTCCTGGTTAGAGTTTAGAGCAAATTATTTCCTTTCTATGTAGTGACTTGGTGCAAGTGTTACCAGCCAACTGCTGGGTCCCAGAAGCATCCTGATAGCACACGGCAGGATGGCACAGGCATTTGAGGGTGGAATAGTTGTGCTCCCCCTACAGCACTGTGCAAGATTTGACTCCTAGGGCTTGGCTACACTTGCAGCTGTACAGCACTGTGAGTTAAACCTGTCTTCGTACAGCTGAGTAGGGAAAGCGCTGCAGTCTGGTCACACTGACAGCTACCAGTGCACTGTCGTGGCCGCATTTGCAGCGGCATTGGGAGCGGTGCATTATAGGCAGCTATCCCAGGGTTCAAGTGGCTGCAATGTGCTTTTCAAAAGGGAGGGTGGGGGTTGAGAGTGGATTTTTGGAGTGCCAACACTGTGTCAGCACCCTGCCTTGCAAGTTGGAGCTCCTGGGGCACCCGCTACCCAAGGGGGCTGGGAGCTGCAGAGTTCTCCCTCTGCACGCGACAGCTTGGAGCTCCTGCTGCCCCAGGGGGCTGGGAGTTGCAGGGTTCCACCACTGTCTGTGGCAGCTTGGAGCTCTGAGGGGGCCCCCCGTCACCTCCGGTGGCAGGGGTACCCCACAGCTCTCAGCCACCAAGAGGAGTCGAGGGACCTCACAGCTCCCAGCCACCATGGACTGAAGTCACGGATGTCTCTGGAAGTTACAGATTCTGTGACCTGTGACTAAAATAGTAGCCTTAATTATTAACAAGGATCTTATATTCACTGCCAATGAAATTCTGTTATACTCCAACTGTAATGAATCATGAATTATTCCTAAAACTTGTTACAAGCTCTGTAAAAGATTGGTTTTACTCTGTCAATTTATATTTGATACTGAAGAGTGGGTGTTGAGACAGGGCTAGGAATCAGGTGAGCCTCATCTCTTTAAATGAAGAGGCAAGGCACACAATGAGCTGAGGTTAACAACTTCAGTTTGGAATTTTGGTTAATTGATACCCCCAAAATGACTTCTTCCAATATGGGCAATCACCCAACATGTGTGGAAGCAGTGGGACAGGGGTTAGTGGGCTGAAAGTGGTCCTTCTTCAAAGGAAATTTGGGATAAATAACTTGTTTACCCAATAGCAATGATGGTCATTATGAGTGACTTTAAATGACACAGTGGGCATTTCATAAGAGATCCTGATTATCTCCTCAGAAGAGACATCTGGGGAAACACCTTTGTGAAGAATGCTTGATTTTTATATGGCCAGATTTTGCTATCCTTACCCATTAAGTACTAGTTTATTATGTGAATAATCCCAGTGATTTAAATAGGACAATTCAAGAAGGTGCTACTCAGAATGAGTAAGGATGGCAGAATATGGCCCACAGTGAACAAGCTCGCACCTTTTGGGCCACATTGTGGTACCTTTCTCACTTTGAATAATATCTCACACCTTGAGTAGTTCTACTGACGTCAATGGAACCACATGTAGACTGAGACATTACGAAATGTCAATAACAGAATCATGATCTGTCCCTTTAAGATCAAAGGGATCACATCCTGTAACTGAGGTGACAACACAAGACAGGTAGAGATGATAGAGCAGAAGTGTCTAACAGGCCCACTCAGAGAGAGAGAGAGAGAGAAAAGGAGAAAGTGTTCCTGAGATATATAAGGCTGTTACTTTACTCAGAGCAAACCTCAGGTGTACCATACCGATCTGGCTCAACATTTCCAGCATACATAACTAATTACATTGTACAAATGATTTGTTTGTTTTTTACTTTTACATTTAAAAAAAATAAAAATCTGTTACGTTTTAAAAATGTATTATTTTTTTTTAAAGTTGTATCTCAGATCTTTTCACCTTTTTATGGGCCTGATCCAAAGCCCACTGAAGTCAACAAAAATACTTTAGTTGACTTCAGTGGCCTTTGAATCTGGTTCTCTGTGCATATGTCCTTGTTATTAAAATAAGAGTACACACATGCATGCAAATGAGATGCTTCAGTTGTAATGATTTAGAATAATCTCAGAAATATTTCTTTGAATCTCATTTCTTGTTATAATTGTACCATACCTTCACACTGCATTTTTTTTTCTGCGATAGTCATTTCCATGGTAACCCTAAATTATACCAACACATATGCATTTTGGAGCAAATTCTTTCTTAAAGAAGAATGAAAAAAGAATACCATGGGGACCAGAGCAAGAGTGCTGCCTCTGTAATACATGCATCTGATGAAACGTATTGGTGAACATTGGCGGTCCAGTCCTGCTCAAGTTAATAAGAGCACTTTTTCCCCTTAGGTTATAATGAAAGTGACAGGAGATTATTTACATTTTAGTCTAAATTTGTTTCTGGTATAAGCAGGCACAGTTTAGCTGAAGTCAGTGGTGTTACAGCAGGGCTGAATTTGGTTCTGCAGGGACATTAGACTGAGCAATCAAAACTTCAAACTTGTTTCTTAAAATAATAATTGATCAAGGCGCAAGTGACAATGGGTGAAAGGATAAAGTTCTAAGTACCCTCTGTCTATCATCCCTTCAGCAGAGCGAACGGCAGAAGAGTATGCAGTGTAAGGGAAATTGGCCCGCTGGAATCCTGGGGATTCACAAGGTATGGGTTGTAACCTGGAGCGTCAGCTCCTCTGCACTGCTGCTGTGCCCTCCTCCCACTACGAAGTGTCTCCTTCTGTAACAGTGTTGCCACTGGCTGTGTTCCTTCAGGCAGAATAGCTCTGTTAGAGATCCACACAGGTAGCCTCAGGGCCAACCAAAGATGTTGCTATGGAGAGTGGCTTCTCCCTGGCTCCACTCATTCCCACCCCATAGCCCCTGCTAAGGTCCCAGTGGAGCAGTAACCTGTAGCGCTCCAGAACAGGAGCTTCTGTGGGCTTGGGGTGATGGATGGTGGGACAATGCAATGGAGGTGTTACTGGCTTGTGAGATACCTGCAGATCCTCCCCACCCCCCCCACACCTCAGCTTGCAGAAATGAAGGGGTCTATCTGAACCTGAATTTCTAAAAATCACTGAAGCGCATTCAAAAGGTCGCTTTTTATTGGTCTTTGAAAAGTGGAAAATATTGACCTTTCTTTCACTGTCTGAGAAAAGCAAGTTTTATTTGACTCAGTAAAATGACTAAACAGCAAACAAGCAAGTGCTATTGTACACCAAAGCAGGGGGAAATCAAATATTGAACAAGGAATCCTGCAAGCAAAAGAATGACACTCTTTTAATGCCTATAAGGGGCCAGAGTTAAAGTTACCATGGTAACCTTAATTCTGATTTTCCTGTCTTTTGTGTGATTACAACCTCAGCTCCATTATTATATTGAAATCAATGGGAGTTTTGACTTTAATGTGAATAGAACTGGCCCATGGAAGGATTTTTGTGTTCATGTTTGTTTTTTTCCATATGATATAATAGAATCGGAGATTGCTCTTTTGAGCATCATTTGTACCATTTACAGGACTAATGGGAAGGTTTAAGCAAAAGATCTATCAGCAATAATTTAAGGAAGGAAAAGTTCATGGGAAATTTAAGCTACGATGCACCTTTGAACTGTATCCTCACCAAGACAAAACTGCATCCGTTACAGTTCTAGAAAGAGATTCATCCTACAGATTTTTGATAGTTGGGCTTGAAACACCTTATCTGCATGCTGTGCTAGCATTTCTAATTATCTGGGATTGCTAGTCAGACTGATGACTTGTGTGAAGGATTCTGTTTTCCATCAAGTCATTCTTCTTGCAGCACTGATAGCTTGATAATTAAGTAGCATTACTTGGTCCTGAATACAGATGATTTATAGGAATTATTTTTAATAAATAATTTACAATGTATTGAAAACAAAACCAGTTTGGTAATAAAGCATTTGTCTTTTTATCACATCTGCTTTCTTTCCTTTGCCTTAATCTGAAAAAAATGTGTTTCCATTCAGCCCTTCTATTTGCTGGGTTCTTTTTATAATACCAGTGTAATATGCCTGATATCCTAAATACTATTCCTTCTATGCAAAGAAATGAAAGATTCTTAAAACTAATGAACTGACTGTAACTGGGAATGTGAGAAACCGAGACTGTCTGAGGTCATATATTAATGGTTCATGTTCAATAATCAATTTATCACAAAACACATTAGATACTTGAGAGCCAGCATTCATTTTCTAGTTAAAGTATTTACCAGGAGCTGTGAATAGGATTATTTATCTCCTGATGTTCAGGGCCACATTGGCTGTGTTTAGACTCAAGGGCACACTGTGATAAATAACCATGAAGCACAGATGCGTTGTGTTGTCATCTCCAAGTATAGAACTGCTTTATGTAAGGTAAGTATTACAGTGTGGAACAGCTTTTACGTTCACTATAGCAAGATAATTTCACATGATCTTAAAGGGTCATTTCAATTTCTTTCATTGTGGACCAAGTCCTTGTACCTGGTGCAAAGCTTGATAAAATGGCCTTGTGTTGGAAATCTCAGAGGAGGTTGAGGGAATGAATCCTCTATGACCCAGTGTGGCCATGAGCTGTAGCAGTGTTCAGTGAGCTGTTCCTACCAGGCCCTCCCCTACTAGGGGTTTTGGTCTTTGGAGCAAAGTCACCACCAGCAGATGAGAATACAAAACATTTTAAAATATGTTTAAATTCAGAAAATGACCCTGGGAAATATTTCTCACAAACAAAATGGATCACACCAATTTATTGAATCAGTTTTCTGGTCTCATAGTCCAAGCACTGATTTAACAATGGAGGGTAATATTCATTCCCCAGCCCAGGCAGAAAGCTCACACAAGGCTTAGCATTAAATCCCACTGAAGACCTCTGAACAGGGGTTAAATTTCACCCTGAAAGAAGGTTACTATTTTAGAATGAAAATGTTTAAGGCAAAAATGGACTTCTAAACTCTGCCCTCATATGAGTGGCAAATTCCCATTAAACTCAGTGGGAATTGCCTATATGTATCTACCATCTGAATCTTTCCTTGATCAGACCTAATATACATTTCAAACCAGTATGTTAGAACCATAATTTTTAAAATTTGTATTTAGTTAGTTTTTTAGAGGAAAACATTGATTGCCACTGGTCCTACTATTTAAATGTGATCTGGGCAATAATATTCTACATTATGAGGTTTCCTATTATCAAGGCTATTGCAAATAAATCATTAGGCTGTTACATTTGAGAGTCATCTAAAACTACATCTAGTGCTTTGTACAATTTATTTAAATAAATGAGTATCTCTAAAGTTCTTTTCTTTATAAAAATCTCGTTCTTCTACTTGTTTTGTATTTATTGATACATTGGATTAGTTGAGGATTTTTTACATTGGATNCCCCCCCCCCCCCCCCCCCCCTTCAAACAGATTGGAGTTTTAAACCTGGGACTGTCACCAGTTAACCTCAATCTCATTAAATAGGTTCTCAAAGGATTTCTTCGTTCTGGGGAACACATTTTGTTTTCTATGGTCATTACCAAACTGCTAAAAATTCAGGCATAATTTCATTACTCTATAACAGCTGGCTGGCAGACAGGTAATGGTCACCACAGCAAAAATGAAATCTGGGTTATTTGGAAATCATGCTGCAACATGTATTATAAAACTTGGAACAAATTAAATCAAACAATGTCTTGCTCACTGACACTTTATCCAATAGCGATGGAGATTCTACAACCTCTCTAGGCAATTTAGTTAAGTGCTTAACTACCCTGACAGTTAGGAAGCTGTTCCTAATGTCCAACCTAAACCTCCCTTGCTGCAATTGAAGCCCATTGCTTCTTGTCCTATCCTCAGAGGTTAAGAACAACATTTTTTTTTCTCCCTCCTCCTTGTAATAACCTTTTATGTACTTGAAAAAGGTAATCATGTCCCCTTCTCTTTTCTTTTCCAGACTAAACAAATCCAATTTTTTCAATCTTCCTTCATGTTTTCTAGACCTTTAATCATTTTGTTGCTCTTCTCTGGTCTTTCTCCAATTTGTCCACATCTTTCCTGAAATGTCATCCAGAACTGGACACCATACTCCAGTTGAGACCTAATCAGCACGGAGTAGAGCAGAAGAATGACTTCTTGTCTACTTTTGTGCTACTTTTTGCAACAGATGTCATCCGCTCAGGCTGGTCCATAATCCAACTGCAGAGGAGATTGCTGTAATTGAAGAAGTTACTGTTGGACATTTATTTTGTGTGTGAAAGAAGTCAAGGATTTAGGGCCCGGTACAAATCCCACACTAAATTCAAGAGGAGTCTTTTGATTGACTTGGATGGGCGACAGATATGCCCTTATTGCCAATGAGGCTTTGGAGTCCATTTCCTGAAAAAGTACATTTACCACCTATGCCCTGATTAAGTTGGTGGCAGCTAAATAAAATTGCCAGCATCTCCTTATCTACCTGTATGAATCTAGGTCTAGTTTAGCAAGGTACTTAAACATGTGTTTAACATTAAGCATGGGATTAGTCCTATTGACCTCAATGGCAATACTTACATGCTTAAAGTTAGGCATGTGCTGAAGAACGTTGCTGAACCTGGACCTTACTTTGTATCTCTTTCAGATCTTTTGAAGTACAGGCTGCTGCCTTTCTGGTTTTTTAAAAAGGATAAATATCAATGGTCTTTGTGATTGTTCCAGTTGTAACATATTTGGATTATTTACATCATGAAATGTTAGGGCAATCTGTCCTGTTAGTTCCATTTTGTTGTCATCCACTGCATGTGATTCCACTACTGATCTACACCCAGTGGTTCTGTAGAAATGTCCTAATGTTTACAGTATGTTTTCACTGTCGCGTGCAAGTACTTACTATGAATGTGCCCTCCCCTATATGCAACTAGAATAGCTGTTTCTCCACATATTTTCTTAAATGTTGATGCTGTAATAAAGTTAGCTTGTTTCACTGTCAGATTTTAGGCTGATGGGGATGATGTTACTATGTACATGCATTCATGAGTCTTCCACAGTTTAAATAATCTCTCTTCCTCTATCAATTGCTCAGGTCTTATTGTCTTGTTACTTATGAGATAATACCACATGATATTTCTCTTGTAGCCTGCACAGCCTTTCAGTAAAAACAGGGTAGGCAAGATATGCATTTCTAATGTAAAATAAAAGCAGGAAAATATAATTGGTGAAGGAAACAATTTGTCTGATCATCTTGAAACATTATACAGAAACAAGAAGGGCATAGACATTTTCTTCCCTTTCCAGGTTACCTTTACTTTTCTGCCCTTGAAATTAAGTGATTCTGATGCATTATCTGAACATGCTTGATTTCTAACTATTAAACCCAAATTGTTGCTCAAACCAGAGGGAACACATGGGGGAGAGTACTGCAGGGGCGGCATGCGGGGTCACGTGACCCACCCAGATTTGCTGCTTGGCTTGGACTGAGCATGCTCAGTAACTCTGCTGAAGCTGGCTGCCCTCACTCTGTCCCCTTCCCCAACAGGCTCGGGTCGTCTCTGCTTTAAACACACATTTTCTAAAATCACTCATCTGCAAGCCCTGTCCTCCCAGTTCAATGCCCTAACAACTTGTCCCCACTCACCTCCTTTGAACCCTCAATAGCACGTGGTACTGCACACTCCTACATTGAAAGTTTGTCACCTTTCAGACCATCACTCAATGACTTGAGTACCAGAAGAGCAAGGAACAAGACTAGTGCTTTTTATGCTTGGTTGAGACATTGCTTTAATTTTTCACAATGATCCAATCAACAGAAGCAGTGGGGCTTCTTCCTACATGTCTGTGTCCCTGGGTTTTTGTTTTTTTTGGTGTGCCAATCATTTTGGTTCTAAGCACAAAATCTGCTAATTCCTTATCTGGACAATGGATCCACATTTTTCCACAAACACCATGTAAAGTCCATAGTTTATATTAATATTCTGCAGATTCTGAAAAGCATCGTGTGTTGAGGGAGAATGAACAGTGTGAGGTAAGTATTTCTTTTTTTTCTTTCTTTATTGAACAATAATTGGGGAATTATTTTTCATTGCTCAAGATTGGTACTTGAGTCAACAAAACCCATTGAGCCTTTTTATTATCAGGTTAATTTTAACAAAGATTTGCATCAAGAGTTCAAGTGTTTTATTATAAAGAAAAGGTGACACTGATTGTGCCAGTTCCATCCAATGCTGATTGATTTGGTCTTGGCAGTTCTAATGTGTTCATTCTTCCAGTTCTCTAGTTTGGTGGCTGATGTGCTGCTACAAATAATGGGGGACTGTGGGATAGTGATTTATGATTTCTAAGTTATTCAAAAGAGCCAGAGAAGTAATTTTTTCATAATTGCTGACTGGTCTGTGTTGTCATCACCTAAGTCTGGAGCGATCGTTATTAGAAGGAGGAGACAGTGTTCAAAATGGAGTCTAGAGAGCAGTAAACTTTACTGATTGCATCTCGATAAACTTCTAGGCTGGGGCTTCAAAACTCTTTTGTACATTAAAAACCCTGTGCCAGATTCTCAGCTGATTGGTGACTTCTCAGTGACTTCAGTAGAGCTACAGTGATTTACAGCATCTGGGAATCTGGTTCATAGCCACTTCCTGCTTCCTCTGGATTTTTAGTTTTCAGCCAATAAAAATCACTGTAATTAAACTTGTTCAATAATTAAGCAATCATTCTCTTAAAATTCATCTGTAATGTGCTTTAACCCCAAATGATGCATTTTCTCTCCCCTCAATAGCCGGTTACATTGAGGCCCTCAAGTCTTACGCTTATAATTCTGCAGAAGGACTTTGGATTTTGCAGATACACTCTATTTCTTTGGAAGGTTCCTACTTTGGTTTTGACCCAAAGAGATGAGATTTCTACTTGAACAACAATCTTACCATGTTACCTGAGAATTAGACATGGAAAATATCCTTCACTTTTTTTATTCAGACAGCTCTTTATCTCCGTGGAAGACCCTGTAACTGGCTCTTTGCACTAGTTTAAAAATGCAGCTACCTATTTGCAGGCTGTCAGATTTGGTCATTGGAGTGAATTTGTTTTGAGGTTGTGAGTAATAGAGAAAAGAGCTTGAATGTAGTGGAGAGGAGGGAGGCTGCAGGATTTCAGTTGCAGCTCCCTGATCCTCTGACACCTAGCCCCATATAATGGGGAGCTACAGGAGAGCAAGTTACCCAGTTCTGACTTGGGTGTAATGATGCTCCATACTCCCATGGCCCCCACCTTGACCTTATAAAGGCCATGCCCCAGAATGCCTTGCCCTTTCCTTTACACTAGGGGTGAGGAAAGTGGCTGGCACGTGAAGCAGTAGAATCACCTCTGCTGGTTGTATGCCAGCAGAGTTCCCCTGAGCAGGGAGAATACTCCACTGGCCATCCCCAGCACTTTACATTATTTATGCAGCACAAAGTGGCCCTAGTGGATTTGAGAATCTGGTTCAAAGTCGTCTTCTTATTAGGAGTTCTACTGGAGAATCTCTGTGTACCAAGAAATTGACTCATATGCTAATAATGCTTGAACTGTCCTTCTATTCAGTGCTGTGTTTAGGGAGTCCTCAATGTTCTTTCCATCTCCATGTTACTCTGGGGAAAGTGGTCATGTGTTTTGAAACCAATGGAGTCACCTCAGACTCCTGAACCCTCAAGATAGCTATGTTTCACAGGGACAAAAGCATCAGAGAGAATCGGGCAGAGACTGTTTAGCCCAGGAGGGAGAGAATTCACTGATGCAGGACGCAGCAATAGAGCTCCTTCCCCGAAGAGATGAGAGTCCAAGCCCAGCGGTATTTAGCTTCTCAGGGGAATGGAGAAAAATAACCTTTTCTGTTTTCAGCTCTGATTCGTCTTAATCTTGTACAGTGCTTAGATACCAAAGTGCCTTAAAAAGAGAATAGATATTATTGATTATTTATATTACCGTAGCAGTTTGGAGCCCTAGTCATGAACCAGGACCCCATTGAGCTAGGCATTGACCACTGCCCCACAGAGTCTACAATCCAAGTGTAACACAAGAGACAACAAGGGGCTACAGACAGAGACAGGGAAGCACAAGGAAACGGACATAGATATAGTCAGTATATAATATGACACACCAATTGACCAGATAAACTTTCCTAATATATATAATCTTTTAGATCTTTCTCTCTACATATAGATAGGTCAGTAGAGATCTAAACCAGTATATTTTGTGACATAACCGAATTGTCTAATGTCTAATAAAGCAACTTAGCACAGAGACTGGCTTCCTTTATTTACTGTACAGTTCAGTGCACACTGAAAATAATGCAGATAAGAGTGAAACATTTGTACACTCTCCCTGCTAGAGAGCCAGTGTCAGTTTCTGTGGGTGCACAGTGCCCAATACATTGGTGCTACCATAATTAATAATGAATAGTAATAATAGATGTTGCATTTGCACTGTTAGCAAAAGTCTCCATGTTTAACCAACACTACTGGTGATTCCCCAAACTTTCCCCCCACATTTTTGTTGCGGAAACAAAGGCAATTTTCATGGGTGTAAAACTGTCATTTCTTAAACGAATCACAACACGTAGCTCTGGTTTTAACATTTCCCAGTTCCTGCCAGGGCTAAAATAGCTTTCCATTTTTCTCAAATAAAGTTTCTCATGGCATAGATAGCACAGTTAGAAAAATCTTCAAGAAACCTTTCCATCGAACTCAAGCAGATGGAGTGATCTCTTGCCATTGTATTGCTAAATGTTGTCTAGTGTGTCTGGATAGATTCAATCATTGCAATAAATCACATAGTCTTACTTTATCAGGTTCAATTTTCATTGTGTAGAGTCTCTGAAACTCTCTGCTTGTCACAAGATTTAAAAAAACCTTTTTTCTTTTGGGAGTGTAGGTTGTACAATATTCAAACTGGATTTTTCACACTTATGCAATAAACAATCAGCTTCATATTGTATGTATCCAATGTATGTCTTGCTTATGTGCATGGCAAATTTGTCCGTGTGTGTGTGTGTGTGTGTGTGTGTGTGTATCCTTTACACCAATGGCAAAATGGCCCACCGACGCCCACTGTTTACTCTTTGTGCCATACTCATTTCATTCTCATAATCCAGTCTGTTACATCAGTATTTTAGTATAGTATATTCATAACCTCCAGTGTGGCATGTCTTCTTCGCATGTAATAGGATTACAGCCCATTTTATCATAGTATCCTGTTACTCTCTCTCTATTCAATTTATCATGTTATTTGCACTTGATTAAACATTTTTCCCATTCTAGTATGTGCTAGGTCTGTTTGATTATTGTTCGAAAGTTAATTTTAAATGCTTTTCATTGCATATGCTTTACAGTTTCTCACATATTTCACTCCTCACCTTTTTCTTCTGTAGTTCAGCATAAAATGCAGTATTTTATCATTTCAAGTCCCAGACTCTCCCTGCTCCCAAACAGAAGGACTTCCCTTTTGTTGCATCATTTCACCCTGGGCTCAGTTACCAGCAAGCAGTAGCACTTAACACACAAACTGCTGTGGTTCACATTCTAGCACGGAGTGCATGCTAATATATTTTAGGAGGGTGCAGAGTAAAAAATGGGTGAGTCTGGTTTTAAGAAGATATCATCTGGGTAGGAGCTAGATAATGACACGGGGGAATACTTGGGGACCACATTATCAGAGGTATTGAGCACCTACAGCTGACTGACTTCCACAGGGGTTGTGTTGCTCAGCGTCTCTGAAAATCAGGCCCCAGCTACCTCGACAGAAGTGCTTGGAGGTTGGAGACTTGATGTGGCTTTCATTTGAGAAGCGTGGGGATTATGTTGCTGGAATATTGAGAATGAAGGTGAGAGTGCTTTGCTTCTTACTGGTTGATCTAGCGATGGACAAAGTTCAGTTGTCCATGCAAATTCTTTTAGATCTAGCTACAGCCTTTGATTCCTCTTGAGTTGTCCTATTCGTTCTTTTCACAAGCATCCCTAATAGTGGTGTAGCTGCTCAGCCCCTGGGAGGGGTCCTTCATGTGCAGTCCCCAGGAGTTTTGTTCTGTCTGCCCCTGCTGTTCAATAGGCATGGGAGGCCACCAGCCAAGAGATCATTGCTGCCCTAGGGACTGTGTCTTACTGTCTGGACAGTACCTAACACATTGTGGGTGCTACTGTAGTCCAAATAATTCAGGTGTTGACAAAGGCCCATATGGTTACCCTAGACATAACCTCTCTCCTCATTCACCACTACAGCAGTTGCTGATGTGCTCTCACTAGAAGCCCAGAGTAGCTTTGAACACCTGGCATCTATAGGCAGAAAGTTGTCAGTGGGCGTATACCTGCAGGCTTTGGGTGCTCCAAGAGGCCTTCCTATGGGGCCTGACCCTCCAGGTTTAACAAGCTGTTTTGTCCATCTCCCACAGTCAACATCTGCTTATAACCAGTTTCACTTTCAGGTCCTTGATGCAAAATTTGGGTTACTACAAAGGTAGGAGTGTGTTTGTTTGTTTTGTTTGAAAAATGACTTTTCCCATTGGAATTAAAACATAATAATAATGAAAACCATTTTTTCTAAGGGGTTATAAATGCTTCTTTATAAAAAAATCTGCATTTTGAGCCAGAGTTCGGTGACAGGGTCCTTTTCGGGTCTCATCTGAAAGATGAGTGATTCCCAAAAGGAAATTGGAGGATATTTTAGGAGGGCAAGGGTAGGATAAAGGAAGTACCCTCTCTCATGGATTTAGCATAGCACAGTGAGAAGGTAAAGATAATCTGTCAGGCAGGAATGCTTAATGGCAATTCCAGAAGAAGGGATGCTGATGCATTTTTAAGACAAAGATAAAGAATACAGAAGGCCTGCAGAATCTTAGGGCTGGCCTGGATGCTTTTCTCCTACTGCGGAAAACTCACTGTCAACCCTCTGAATGGGGTATTTCTGGGGAATGCTGCTCAGTGCAGTGCAAGAGCTTGTCTAGATGGGGAAATGAAGCAGAATACCTAGTGTGCTTTAAGCTTATACCTTACCTTAGTGTGAAATAACTTTCAAATGTAGATAAGACCTAAGTGGGAATCAATCAGAAACTTCCTGGTGATACTTGGATCATCCTGGGATCAGAAACTATTCCCAGATGCCCTTTCACATCACAAGTTCCTTAGGCACTTCAGGGGGTTGTATATGGCTTACCTCTCACAGGATTTCCCTTCCTTCCCTTCCCCATAAGCTTGTTCCTAAAAGTCATAGACCATGTTAAACATGCTCCTGTTAGGTTTTTCATGTCTTCACCCCACTGTATTTTCTGTTACTCCCCCGGAGTAAACCTACTACCAGCTCTCTGAAAATATCCTATGTGAACCAGACTCTTCTGCTATTTCCCTTCCTGAATCTCCAGCAGGAGCTGTAATGGGGGTGTGGTCTGGGTTTAGGTAAGGTGATGATTTAAAGAGGTAAGAAGACACTTTCGTTCATCATTATCCTCCAAGACAGCAGAATGGTCGGTGATTTCTCAGCCTCTGTATAGGTAGGAAGGAAACAACTATCTGGGTCTGACTCCTTCCTGAAGTGGAGGCTGGCTTCTATTAAAGGCACCAAACCATATAGAACAGGGGGTCCAATCATAAACTCAGCACAGTGTGTGTGTGTGTGTGGTAAAACAAACAGAAGGTGTTTTGGGCCACAAGGAAACTGACCCACTGTGCTCTCCCCTTTGAGACCTCTCTGTAAGGATCCAAGTCTAAAACCCAGGGTTCTGGTGGTGGTCCTGGGTCTCTGACACCCTCTCATCACCACTAAGGGAGATGGACAAAGCAGGTTGTTAAACCCGGAGGGCCAAAAGGAAGGCCTCTTGGAGCACCCAAAGCCTTCAGCCGCCTGACTGGCTCACACCTGTGCAAAGTATATAGACTGTGCAAAGTATGTGTATGTATTGTAGAGGTGGCCAACACATGCAGTTATTTAAGTACCAGGGAGTCTGTAGAGTCAGCGCTGCACCCAGAGGGGCTAGGGAGCTGGATGGGGAGTCCAACACTCAGAAGGGGGTGCCCTGAGAGTGTGCCTAAGGACCCCAAATTGGGCTGGACTCTGCTCAGACTCCTCATACGCCAAATAAGATACAATCTGTGCCCAAAGTTTATCATACACCCAACATTTATACAGCCTCTCTCCGGCATGGCTTTTCGGATGTTGAACAAATGCAATGCTTTTCCCGTGGTCATGAGAGTTGGGATGGAAGCTCTTCTCATGGTCATGGCAAGGTTTCTCTGCTGCATGATTCTCATGTGCCGACTCAGAGATGATTTCTGACTAAAGCTTTGACCACATTCGCTACGTACAGGATGTTGAAGCTTTTCTCACAAACAGAACATGTATGGGATGTTCCCCCTCATGGGTTCTTATTGATTCTGCAATCAGTGCTAAGGCCTATGAGCCATCTGTAGCTCTTCCCACAGTGCTGCTCTTCTGTATACATCATCTGGTGCTCCGCCCTGAGTGTATGTTTGGTCTCTTTCCTGTGCAGGTATTCTGAACGTCTGTGTCTTCAGGGTTATGGAATCCTCTGTCATGGTGGGCAGATTTACCCTGTCTCTTCCTTATAGGATTTCTCTGTGGCTTATCTGACCTGCATTTACTGTTACAGGCTCTTCCACTCTGAGAAATGTTCAGTGTGGATTTTTCTGGTGATGTCTCATGTGGTTGTAATTTCTCAGGGATTTCCTTGAGAAGAACCCCTCCCCCACTTGTCATTCATGATTAGAGTTGGGTGAAGTTTTTCTGATGAACCACGGGTAGGACACTTTCCTAGGTTGTGTGAGAGGTAATGAACTTTAGGCAAGACCCTTTTGTGATTTTAACCCCTTTTGATCCTTGCTATGTGCCTTTGGGCAAATGGACAATAAGCCTGTTTAGAAGGAGCTGTTCTGAGTCACTTTAATCAGCCACTGGTCAGAGGCTCCTGGAGAGAAGTGCCGTGCAGGTACCAGTTAGATTTGGGCCTGTTGCATTAAGCAAGGAAGTTGCCCCCCTGTGATCCATCCTAGGAGTGATAAAACTGCAGGGCTCCTCCCAGAGACACACGAAGGCAGCAAAACTGTCACTTCTCTCTAAACCTAGGCAAGCCAAGTAACTGTGTGAAATGCTACAGCCTGTTATACAGGAGGTCAAACTAGATGATCCAATAGTCCCTTCTAGCTCTAATCTCTGTGAACACCCCTGTCCCATACCTGCTTTGTTCTCACCCTCTCTCCACTGGGAGATTTGGTTTCCCTCTCCTCACCCAGGCCACTCCTCTCTGCCCAACATCCGTTTGCCAACTGACACAGAGCTTTTGCAAGTATCAGAATGGGAAGCCAAACTGATATAACTGACACACTCAGCCTAGCCTGGATAAAGGAAAACAAGCCTGCTGAGAAAGGGAAGCAATATGTTGATGTTTTTCTACATGTGGATACAGGGACCATTTACACTTTTTAATATTATACCTGTACGCTTTGCTATTGCCAGCAGGTAACGTCTGTAAACAGCTCATCTAGTAACTCCCCCACAGCCAAAACGTAGTCAGAGGTGCTGATCTCCGAAGTGGTGACCATAGGCCCATAAAGTTACCTTTCCTTAGGCAGCATTTTGAAGTGATATTTTTCATAGGAAATTCTTCTCATTGGAACTCAGTCCATAAGTCAAAGAAGGGAGGCTTTGGTTCTATCCACTGGAGCATAAAGCATTTGTCTGCTGTCACCTGCACGGTATGAATGATTTTTTGTTCTCTCTTTCCCTATTTCAGAACAGAGGCAGAGAGATGATTCAATTCCTTGGAGATAAATATTCCAAGAAGCTCAGGAATAACTAGTAAGCAGAAATGTTTGATCTTTTCACAGGATTATTGCATTGCCTATTTTAAAGCATTAAAACAAAATGTTTAAGTGCACTAAAACGTGCGGTGAAGGGGAAGAAATGCCCATTTATAGCCATGCATCAGTCTTCTTTATTTAACGATGAAGAATTTCAATTTGATAGGTTTCAAGTCAGTCTGGTCAGAAAAGAAACAATGGAGAAAGCTTGGAGTCTGGCAGCATGATGGGTACAGGGGCTAAGAAAAGCAGGATCCATGTTTTTAAGTATTTATAATGGTTTTACATTTAGAGATTTTTTTCTAAGAACATTTTGACACAAACACAAGAGCCAGGTTGAGGTATTTTGGTGCCTTACAAGCAGTGTATTCAATTGTGGAGTTATTCTATCAATGCTCTGCCTGGCTAGCTGCCTGAATGAAAATATCCCTTCCTCAGGGCCTCCTGTCTGTTCCTGGTTAAGCAAATTATTTCTAAGTAGGAACCACAATATCCAGATCAAAAGGAGAATGTTAAATATAAATGACCTATTGTGCTCAGTTATGCTTCTTTTCAGACAGCAGCTTAAGTGCGAAGGTCATTTCTAACCTCAAATTTAGGCTAATTAAACTTTAGTCAATTTAAACAATTTAGGCACTAAGGGCCAAAACATGAGCCTAATTCCAATACTGGTAGGCAGATTGGCTGATGAACACAGTGGGGTGAGAGTCAGGAATCCTTCTCCCATGGCATAGAACTTCTACACCAAGACTGTCAACCAACATAGGCCTTTACATGGTTTCACTGAGAGGCAGAGGATGCGAGGATATGAGCTGTGCAGCCTTAGATACATATGCATTCTCCAACCTTTCTGCAAATTGCCACGCAAGCAGCATGTGCAGAGGAGGGCTCTTGCACAATCTGGTTGTGGCTTTCCTCCATTCACCCCCACACTGGTTCCCCTCTCATGGAGGAGAGGGTTGGATGTGTTTTTAAGGATCTATTCCCGAGAGGTACAGAATGCTTCCTGTGAGGTGCTAAGAGCCCTCAACTCCATTTGACTTCAGCACTTCGCAGAATCTGGCACTAAAACACATTAAAGTTTCACTTCAGAAGGAAGAGGCAATTCCCCCAACACCTTCACACTCAAAGGGGATTGTACCTGGCAAGTTCCTAAGATTGGACTCAAATCATTTTATGGGAAGGGGGACAGGGAAAGTGGGATGGAGATGGGCAATGCACGTGAGAGAAGCATGCTCCCCACTTCTCTGGGGCTTTGGTAGGAATTTCCATTACTAATAACCATTCTTTTACCACCTGGGATCACAATGCTTGTTTTCCAGGATAAATCTTGCAGAGAGGAGCTAGTGCTTTTACTCACTCTAGCAGGTCTTGGAAAATACCATCCCTTCATCCTCCATCCCAAAACTGCTCTGACCTTTCAAAAAGAGTAACCCCCAACCCCCGCCACAATCTGACCTTTCCTAACTGAGCAAACAAAATATCTGACGAAGAGAGAATGCTACTACAAGGTGGCCTAAGTTTGAAGTGGTGCTACTCCAGCAAAGGAAGCCAAATAAAGAGAGATGAGGAAAGGTGTTGCTGCCATGGCTAAATGCACATGGGGACTAACCCAATGCTCCTCAATGTTGGTCAGCTGGCATCTCCATATCTGGAGACAACTCAGCCTCTGCAAAGTCTGTTTTCTGTTAACCAGATCCCAAGATCCTTACTCAGGACTCAGTTGTGTTTTTAAAGTAAAGCCCTTAATTGGGGAGATATGAAGCCTTACCGTTCCCAAGGGACGTTTCTCTCCAGGCGGTGTCAGGAATAAATCAATGGAGGCACAGCTTATCCATCTGATAAATTGACACAAGCAAAAGTGCTTTAATCTAAAACTACTTTTTTATTAGATCTCGAGCACACACACACGCTGTTGCAATAGGTTTAGGTCTTCCCAAAAGTTTATAGTAACCCAAAAAGTCTGAAATGGTTCCAAGGGATCAGCAGCCATGCTTCAGGGGGGCCCCGCCTTCCGTCTAGCCGCTGGGGAACTTTGTCGTCAGATCCTTGCCCAAAGAAAGCTTCCTCGGACTGCTCCAAAGCAAATTCTTTCACCTAATCTTTTATAGCTAACTTCAAACAAAGCACATAACCTAGAATGACTCCTAGTGGGTTACTATAGTAACCCTTAAGGGGTCACCAATTCTCCTACTTTCAGCAAAAACTACTCAGTATCTCTTATCAAAACATTTCTAGTCATAACAATAATAAAACTTACATATCAAAGGTGTCAGAGTCAAGACCAAGGTCGGCCATCCAAACACTGCTCCTCACAATGCATTTACTTCTTGTCCTATTCTAACAGCAATAACTTTATTTATTTGGCCTTGCTTCTCGGGGCCTAAGATTTTCCTAGCTATGTGATGTTTGGTTTTCAGCTGGCAGTGGCTGGACATACAAAATTGCTGACTGCAGTACTGTCAAATTCAGGGGTAACACACAGAGAATGTCAATCCTGGGGTAACACACTGTCTCAAATGTATAGCGAGTAATGTGATTATAGTCCTCATTGCGGGAGCACTCACTGGTGGAAGAACTAATTGTAATCAGATTACACAGATTTGTATTTGATGGTGCGGAGAGTTAACAGCTTCTCCTCAAACCCAAGAATTCCAATTAATTAATGCTATGCCTCTCCAAAGCTACATCTGCTCACTCGCCACCCAGCAACCAATTATGCAACCCCAGCCCCCATGTAAATTCCATACCCCTCATCCCCACATTAATTGTGTAGCCCCAGCCCTACATCAATTCTGCCCTTCAGCCCCACATCTGCCCCTTGCCCCTCAGTGCACCTCTGCACGCCCAGAGGATTGTTAGTCCTCCATTCTGTAGCAGCTGCAGTATGGCCAGTCCTCTTCTCCCTGTTCCCAGGCCTGGTGCTGTAGTATGATTAGGGAAGAGGGGCCAGACTGATCCCTGGCTCACAGGACAGCAAGGGGGAAAGGGAGCAGAGCCACCCTGAACTGCTTTTTCTGCTCCCTCCTGCCATCCTATAGAAATAGTGTTGGGGTTTCCTCTACCCCAACCCAACCTAAAAGCTACTGGACTCTTGAAGGGAGGAGAAGAGAGATCTGCTTGCCTCCTGCAGCAGTCCTGATTGGCTTCTGTTCCCCAGGAGGCAGGGATGTGGGAAAGGCAGCTAATCAGAGCTTCTAAGCAGGGCTGGAGAGTGGGTGAAGAGTGGAGCCTCTGGAATCATCCCAGACTGGCTCTGGCATGGTTTGCTTTAGGAGTCCCTGAGTGCGGGCACTGCAATTATGGCTGGGCGTGCGCAGGCGATGCAATAGGTGCTAAAGCTCCTTGGGCCTTGTGCACCTCGCAAGGGCCAGTGTTATGGGTTCCTATGCCCACCACTGGAGCGCCTCCTTGTGGCCTTGTCTAGGGATTAGCCAGTCTGATGCCCCTTTTTGTGGTTACTCACTCCATCTCGTGCTCTGTCTCGAGACTCGATTGCTGCTGCTTCATGGCTTGGCCTTCCAGCCAGGTCACTGTGGTTTTCTCCTTCTGGGGAAACCACATACATCTAAGTCTCTCCAGACCCACTGTCCCAGGCAGTCTTCTCTTTCACTGCCCCTTAATGGTGCCACTTCCACAGTGGCTGGTGGGGGAACCCGGGGCCACCCTCTACACTTGGTTCCAGCCCAGGGAGCCTACAACAAGCAGCCAAGGTCTGCACAGTCCTATCCCTTACTGCTGTATCCTATCTTGTCTTCTCTCACCCTGCAGTCCCCTTCTACTGTCAGTTACTGGGCTTATACAGGCCATTCCTTTTCCTGTCCAGCTCCCTGGCTCCCTCTAATTAGTCCCTGTTCCCTAGCTGCTCCTTCAGTTAGGCAGTTAATTGGCCCACCTAGCTACCTTAGCCCCTTTAGGCCTTGTGTGGGGTGGACACCTCATCACATACTTTCCCGCTTAAACTAGTAACCCTCAGGTGTAGGCATGCCTCCTGTCCTGCATTGGCCTGATCTGGGCCCGCAGGTCATCCCTGTCCTGTTCTAGGTCCCCCATCGTGAGTAGCAGTCTGCCTTTCTCCTCTATGGTGTCCCGGTATTCGCTGCTACAAATCTATGTCCCCTGCAGCTTCTTGCAAGGCCTGCTCGGCAGCTACTAATTTCTCCTGTAGTGCCTTTAATTGCTCCACAGAATCCTCTAACCCCGTTTCCTCATGGTCTGAGTTCCCATCATAGCTTGCTTCACTTCTGTGTTCATTCCTATTTCCACCTGGTTCTTCTCTGTCCCCACCATTTTATCATTCAACTCTGTTCCAGTCTCAATCTCTGTAGCCTCTGCTAATTTCGTCCCCACGAGCTTAAATAAATACAGCTGCTGTTCAGTCAGCTGTGACAAATAGTTTTGCAGGTATAATTGTGTTTCCCACTGTCTTTGCAAGTTCTCCAGCACCTGCCTCAGCAGGGTCTGGACCAATGCCTGATGTTTGTCAGCCCTCTTCTGCAGGTGAAACAACTCTGGGATCCAGGCTGGGAAGATATAACTGCCCTCTTCAAAAAAGGCTTCTGCACACTATCTCTTTCCCTCCCCCCGCCCCGCTATGGCCTTTCACATTCCCCTTGTACCAAGGGTGACTGCCTTATGCAGTCCTTCACAGTCTGCCACAGTCTCTTAGACTCCCCTTTTATAAGAGACCATTGTCATGCTCACATCCTCCACCAAGTTGTCACAGGGTCCTCTACTCACCACTGGAGCATCTCCTTGTGGCCATGTCTGGGGATTAATTCTGCCCCTCTCAAGATTGCTCACTCCATCTCTCTCTGTCTCGCGCTCTCTCAGGACTCGACTGCTGCTGTTTTGTGGCTCTCCGGCCAGCTCACTGTGGTTTTCCCCTTCTGGGGAATTTGCATGCATCTAAGTCTCTCTGGGCCCACTGTCCCAGGCAGTCTTCTCTTCCACTGCCCCTTAATGGTGCCACTTCCCCAGTGGCTGGTGGGGGAACCCGGAGCCACCCTCTACACTTGGTTCCAGCCCAGGGAGCCAACAAGAAGCAGTCAAGGTCATCTAGTCCTGCTTCCAGTGCTGAGGAAGGACCATATATTCCTAGCCCATTACTGACAGGAGTTTTTCCAACCTGTTCTTAAAAATCTCCAACGATGAAGATTCCACAACCTGCCTTGGAAGCCTATTCCAGAGTTTAACTACCTTTAAAGTTGGAAAGATTTTCCTAATCTCTAACCTAAATCTCCCTTGCTGCACATTAAGTCCATTACTTCTTGTCCTCCCTTCAGTGGACATGGAGAACATGATCACCATCCTCTTTATAACAAACCTTAACATATTTGAAGAATATTATCCATATCTCTTCAGTCTTCTTTTCTCAAGACTAAACATACCCAGTTTTTTTTAACTCTTTCCTCATAGGCAGGTTTTCTAAACCTTTTATCATTTTTGTTGCTTTCCTATGGACTTTCTCTAATTTGTCCACATTTTTCTAAAAGTGTGGTGCCCAGAACTGGACACAGTACTCCAGTTGAGGCCTCACTAGTGCCAAGTAGAGTGATACTTGTCTTACATCCGACACTCCTGTTAACACACCCCTGAATGATATTAGCCCTTTCCACAACTGCATCACATTTTTGACTCATATTCAATTTGTGATCCACTGTAAACATCCCTCCCCCAATCTTTTACAGCAGTATCATCACCTAACCAGTTATTCCCCATTTTGTAGTTATGAATTTGATTTTTCTTTCCCTGTCTTTATTGAATTTCATCTTGTTGATTTCAGACCAATTCTCTAATTTGTCAAGGTCATTCTTTATTTATTTAAAGAAAAAAAATGACACACTGAAAATGAAAAATACACAACTCACTCCTTTATCCTGGAGATAAAGATGAACTCTGCCTTCCCTTCCTGGAAGGTCCTGACTCCCCATTTCAAAGAAATCAGTCCTGCTCCCTAGCAATTACCTGGAAAATAACATAGTGACCTTTTTCTTCCAGCATTTACAATTCTCTATTACTAGGTAATATCTGCAGTATGTGCCCAGATTTGCACATCATCAAAAGTATGAGAAAAGGTAGCTCATCTATCAAGATGTCACACATTTGTCTGTGTTTCAGGCATCCAGATCTCATCTTCTCTAATGAGGCCCTGATCCTACAAATTCTCATGCATGTGATTAACTTTAAGAATGTGAGCTATGCCATTGTGACTGCACAAATGCTTAAAATTAAGCATGTGCATAAGTGCTTGCAGGCTCGAAGCCTAAATTATTATATTTCTGATGTGAAATCTTGGTGCCCTATGTATGGACTGTAATGGTTGCTCACTAGATTCTTGGTCTAGGATTAAAATGCTAATATATAGCTTGGTTCCTTGAATCCAATGTATTAAAACAAAATTGATTCCACATTAGGATCTTTCATGTGTATATGACACTAGATCACAATAGCGAACAGATCTTTTATATAAACGTTTGCCAATTACTGCCATGCTCCATATTAACTTCACAAAACACTGTAACACTAATTTCATTCAGGTTGCATGCATTACACTAGAGTTGGAGGAAAAAATTGATCCTCAGATCCAAAACCCTTCACATTTGAAGTACAGAAGGGGAGTTCACATCTGAATTTCCAGCTCCAAATCCACCTCTAGTGTTTTGTTTCTGAGTCAGCTCTAAGATTGGAAAAATCCTGGTTACTAGCTCAACTGTAGCTGAAGTTTTCTCATGAGATTTCATGATGGTGGAAATTGCAATAGAATAGCTGATTGCTGGCAATATTTACACCATTTGGTTCTGAAATTGCATGAAAACAACTCATAGGTGCTGTTGGCTGCAAACCCAAAACTTAGCCTATACTCGACCCACATCAGAACTCTACCCATTTCTTCAGAACACAGTAATATTCTTTAGTTTCCTCCTTTATTCCCTCATTAAATAACCTCATTTGCTTCCTAGTTCTTCTGGTCCTGCAGTTCCCTATCTTTTATAGAGCCAGGTTTGGGGAAATGCACATAGTCCTAATGTAAGCAGGGTCTGCATGAGCTCTCCCCTGACATCTAGTGATGAGCTGGGGAAAAAGAGTTCATGAACTGACCTTGTTTGCATAGACATGCCCACTCTGCCTAGGTGTGCAGCATGATGGGGCTGCTTTGCCCAAATGATCACTTTTGGCTGGTGTCGGATCACAAGCCACTTTTTTTATTGGGGGGCAGGGGTAATAAAGGGTTGTTATCCTTGTTGAGTGAATCAACGGCAGCAGAACTGTGGTTAGCATGCCTTGACTGAGGAACTCACTCTCACCTAAACTTCACTCGCTAGGCAGGGGACAGGAGTGCCAAAGTTGAGAGAGAGAGAGGGTGGGGATAGGTGCTTGTACTGGATGGTGTGGGTGTTGTGTAAGGGTCCTAGACACCATTTGACCTTTTCGCTCTCCACTGTGTAATAACAGAGCTGATTAAGACTCAATTGAGAGTTTTTTGTTGCACACCAATAGAGCTGAAATCACTGATAACCAGGTATAAGTATTAGACCTGATTTAGGACAGTGTCTCTGATGAAAGAGACTGCCCAGCCTGCACTAGCAGTGAGGCTTCCCCAATAACAGCTGAAATCACTGAGATCTGTGTTAAGTGGGCGGACTTCAAGACATCCCAGAAGGTACAGAGTGGTGAGTGAAGTGAGTGCCTGGATAACAGAGTGAGTAAGGTGCCTTTCTTCCTCCCACCCAGGGTGGGAGGTGAGCTCATGCAGATCCATCTCTGAACTCTGGGTCATTGATGACCAAGGACAACAACTGTGAGTGGGGCATGGAGGAGGGAGAAGGGAGGGGCGTGTTAAAGGAATTTTGGTTGTTGGACTTAACAACCTGAAGCAAAAGGACACTGCCCAACATACTCTGGGGTCGGTGTTTTGTTCGTGGTTTTATACTTATGAATCCTGTTTATAGCATTTTCCCAAATTAATGCCGGGTTACTTTCCTCCTTTTTATTAAAAGTTTCTCTTCCACACTCAGACTCTGTGCTTGCGAGAGGGGAAGTATTGCCTATTAGAGTTGCCCAGAGAATGGTGTGTCATTTTCCCAGGTTACTGGGTGGGGGCTCGAGTTGGTTCTGTGTTGTATTTTTGAAGAGGAACCCCTGGATATTGAATCTGGCCCATATGGCTGCTTACTCCATCTGGCAGAGGGTTATACTAGATACATGGCTTCATGTGTCCATGCTGCCCCCACATTGGTACATAACAAGCTGTAGCTGGGATATAGGGCTGAGATACAGAATAAGAATTATGTTTTGCCTTTTTAAGGAGAGAGCATCAGGAGCTTCACATGGAGTAAGAGAGGTAAGAAATGGAGAGGGAAAGGAGAAAACTTGTTCCCCCGAAATAATGTTCACATCTCTAAAAATATGTAAGACTAGCACTCTCATCAGCACCACATTAGTATTTGTTCAGGACCTCTGGGGATGGAACTTTATCTACCTCTTCTTGATCTCAATTCACTAGAGCTCTTCATTCCTACACCTCTGCTCTGGCACTCACTCTCTCAGATAACCCTTGTCACACCACCTCTCTCTCCCTCTTCAAATCTCATTAAAAAAACTATTTAGCTGTGCTTCAGCCTAGTTACCCTGGTCTGTTTCCATTATCTCTAACTATATTGTTTCTGCCTCATTCTGTGCTGAATGCATGAAAAGTGGTCTATAGGAACAGGCTGCATTGTTAATGTCACGAAAGACCAATTCATGAAATGAATGTTAATTAATCCATCTATACAGTGAACAACAAGCAGAAAGTTTCACAGGGAAAACAGCATCCTCCAACACAATGGAAACAAAGTACTTTCATATCAGGCATGATTTAGACCACTGTAGCCTACAATGCTATTTATTCCTGTGATCTCCTCATTGTTCCCAGATCCCAGTCTGCTTTTAATCTATTGTTCCTTATCTCAATAGCCTTCTATTGTTTTTTTTTTCTTTTCTGTATATGGTTATTATCTTTCTGTTATCACTTTCAGAGTTTCTTAAAATATTTTTATTGCCAGTCTGTATCCATACTAGTTCAGACTGAAGGTAGCTTCCTATTACAAATTCTGTTGTGACACCCTCCCTCATATAGCTGAACTGAGCTGCCTAAAATTTCACATGCAGGGCCTTGGCTCAGGGTAGAATTGTTCTGTAAAATGTAGGAGAAATCCAACAAGATATTTTGGAAATATGGAGATTCAAACTGAGGTAGACTTTACTTTGTATTTTCCTAATGTTGGACTTGTCATACCTCCAAAAGAGCTTAGACAGAACACTCTAAATTTGTTCAAGTCTGTTGGTTTTGTTGCTGAATCATGCCTTGGATTGGCACTTGGGCAAAGAGGTGGGATTACTTGGCTACTGACAGGTTTCCAAAATCTTAGTATTTGTCCCATGCATTGTTTAGGAATCATGCATGAAGGATATGTCGCTTAGGGAGTTCCTGAGATGTGCATAATCCTGATGCACAGCTTGATAAGTTTGCATCCACTTTTCCACAAAGAAGGTGATGATGATCTTCCTCCTACTCCCCACCAAAACACCTCCTAGCCTAGAGAATAAATGAGCAAAGGGCTGTCCTACGATGACAAAGACTATTTCCTAGTCTAGAGAAATGAGCAAAGGGTGTCCTGAGTTTAATTCAGCCTCTGTCACTGAATGGCCTTAATAATACACTGCAAGTGCTATTTACTTACACCTCCCAACACTCTCATGAAAGAGACAAAAATGTTCAGTTTACAGGTGGGATTACTGCAGCCACCTGCTCTTAGGTCCCCCAGTTTGGCATGCCCAACTTGAGACATGTGGCTTTCAGTGGTGCAGCTTCCATTGCCTTTAATTGCTCAGCACCTAGAAAGTTGGGCAATTTATAATCTGAATCACCCAAAGTTAATTAGGTCAAAAGTTGCAAAAGTGCCCAAGTGACTTGTGCTAGGTCACACAGCAATGCAGTGTCAGAAACAGAACCCTGCACTCCTTGCTTCTAAGGCGGAGCCTAATCTGCTAGACCACCGTGTCTCATAGCAATGTCATTTACTATCCCGGTGTCCCATTTTACTTATTTGTCATTTCTTCTTGAGTTTTTGTACAGGAGGTGGTCTGGGGGGCTAGAAAAGGGGACCAATTAGATATGGGGCAATTATTATTTTATTAAATAGGAAGGAAGGCATTTTATTATCTACACATAAGTTTTTTTACTGGTCTTTTACATTTCTTTAAGTGTCTAGAACTCTAGGTAAGTGCTATAAGTATAAATAAATAAACCGTTTTAAAGGGGTAATTAAACCTTCCTACCAATATGTGTCTGTGGACATCTTAGGCAAAGATTCAGGAGCTTGTTCTAGCTGAAAACCATATGCTTGATTCAATGCTCATTGAGGTCAATGGAAAGGGAACCTTTGACTTCAAAGGCCTTTGGATCAGGCCCCAATTTATCTGTATGGGTGACACATATGGGCTTGTTATAGTAGCATCCCCATGCCAAAACCCCAGTTGATCAAAAATGCTTGTTTTAATACTTTTGAATGGAGTATAAGGAGAATACTGGGATAAACTATTTTTGTTTAAATAAAGTGTGCTGGAAAAGGAGCAGAGATTTATCTTCATAGATTTTCCCTTGAAAATAAAACTCAAGACAAGAATGAATTGAATCATTTGGCCTTTGAATGTCCTGAATTCTCTCCTTGTGTTTAGTTATTAATTTGTGGATAAATAAAATTTTCCTGCACAACAAAACATTGGGGTGTGCGGTGATATATCTTGCAGCACAGCCAATTTCCTGTGCCCAGAATTAAAAATGACTTGGAAAAACTATTTTGTCTGACCTGAGAAAGAAGCTGTGACTTATTGACTCAGGTCTCATGGTACCGCAGTCACCATTAAAAAGATAATATTTGGCAGCAGTTTCCCCACAGGCACGTAGCAGATATCACTTTTATTTTCCGTTCTAAAATACAGGAGTGAACCGCACCATCTCAGATACCACGGTGTGGCATCTGTTGGAAAATATGATTTTTTCTAGGCGGGCGGGGAAGGCAACCACCCTTTGATTCCTTTGGTAATGGAAACTTGAAGTTGAAGTCTGAAAGAGTTAAAATCACAGAGAAGAATGCTGTTACACTGCCAGAAACTCACTGTCTTTCAGCAAGACACAACCTCTTTACTCCTGTTGTTTACCCATTGGTAAGATGGAGAAAGTTTGGCCTCTCAGGAGTATTGTGAAGATTAAGTCCAAGTCTACTCTATGGTCACTACAGAGGTTTAACTATGTCCCCACAGCTATACTGCTTTAACACCATAGTATAGACCAGGGGTCTCAAACACGCGGCCCACGGAGTTATTTCCTGCGGCCCACCATAGGCGCCGACTCCCCCGCAGCCAAGCTCCCCCCCCGCCCCGAGCGCTCCACGTCCCTGCTCCTCTGCCTACCTCCCAGAACTTCCCGCCGCCAAACAGTTGTTTAGCGGCGCTTAGGACTTTCCAGGAGGGAGGGCGGAGGAACATGGATGCGGCGCGCTCAGGGGAGGAGGCGGAGAAGAGGCAGGACCGGGGCAGGGATTTGTGGAAGGGGTTGGAATAGGGGCAGGGAGGGGGCAGAGTTGGGGTGGGGACTTTGGGGAAGGGGTGGGAAGAGGCGGGACAGAGCCAGGGCCTCATGGACTAGACGAGCAGTCTGAGGTATGAAGTTCAGCATGTATGATTCTTTACTGTGAGTAGTTGGAAGAATGTTTGTTAAAAGTGGTAACATATTTTGTATGAATAGTTACTTTAAAAAGTTCCTGCCATTATAGCTATATTTATAGACTGTTAGTGTAGATCATCATCAGTGTTACTGACCACATAAGGAATAGCTACAGGTGTTTATATTTTATTAAAAACCCCTCTTCGCATTACAGTTTTAAAAAAAGTGAATACATTGACTTTTAATAGCATACTATATTACTCTTCATTTTTGACTATACTTTTGTATGGTGTATGAAAACGTTTCAGTGATGTGGCCCTCGGCCAATGTACTAGTCCTCATGTGGTCCTCGTGGTGATTTGAGTTTGAGATCCCTGGTATAGACAGACTACATCGACTGAAGGTTTCTTTTTCTGTGACTGTGGGAACTCCACCAACCTGAGCGATGGTAGCTGGGTCACCGCAAGCATTCATTCATTGACCTACCAGCATCTACATTGGGAGTTAGGTTGGCATAGCTATAGTGTACAGGGGTGAGGATTTTTGACTTCTCTGCAAGCCATACCTATGTCCGCCTAAGTTTTAAGCATAGACCAGGCCTAAGTAAGTAATGTCTGAAAGAGATTTGAGATCCTGCATAAAAGGCATCTGTGATGCTGTATGATGGAAATATGACCATTTATATCATTAATATTGCCACTGTTAGATACTTGCAACACAATGTGTGCGGAGCATATCATGTAAGGTGTCAATGGAAAAGTTATGATTCACTAAAGATGATTATCCTGTTTAAATCCATGTATCATCACTATATCTGAAATTATGAATATTTGCCCCAGATCTGTATCCTAACCCACCATTCTAATCTTATCTCAGGTGTGAAGCAGTGATGTTACAGACTGCTGGCTTGTAAGGTCTCTGGTAACTTCCAAAAGATTGGAAGCCAATTGAAATTAACAGAAAGACTCTGAATGAGTCAGTGGGCTTTGAATCAGTCTCTTTGTTCTCGGAGATACAGACTGGTTCCTGTTTTCACATCCCTAGTGGAATATATTCCTAGATATAGCATGTTTACATGTTTGTTTCCTTCTACGTGTTTTCCTTTTCTTCAAGCGGAGAATCCTCAATAAACTCCACTGGTACCCTAAAAAAAAAGTTAGTTCTTGTAACCTGCATGAGATAGCGCTAAGAGAAAGAATGTCAGCATTTTGGTGTTTATTACCTCTTGTCTACAAGCTGTGCCAATTTGTTTTCCTTCTCTGTACAAAGGTGCCTCTGTAACCTAGAGCTGTCTAGATCTGACACTTAAAAATTCTAAGAGATGAGACATTCTAGCCGCAGAGTCAAATTAGACAGTGCTTGTAATTTGTCACTGTATTTATGATAATGGATTCTTAGACATAGTCACACAGTCTTAAATGCCAGTGAGCATAAGCAAGCATAATAAAAGAATACAATGAAAGGGTGCTTACAGTACTTACTAACCATTGCTGGCTGCAATCTAATACAAAAACAAATAGGAAGCTATCAATCACCTTGCACAATATACTTGTATGTTGCAGTCATTTCTGCTGTTTTTTGTTTATTTAGCTTGTTTGCTAGGCTTTTGGGGGCAAGGCTGTGCTTGCCTATCATCATTGTCATAATTAATGAATAATAATAATAATGCATTATTTCTAGTGTGGTAGCAGATAGAGGTCTTAATCAGATGAACGCTCCATAGTGTTAGGCTCTGTATATACATATAACAAAAATTAATTTTACATATACACAATTAATGGAGCAAAATGCCTCATTATATTCATAATATGTGTTAGGATAGAAATAGCATGGGCTTGGCTAGCTAGCTAGCCAGCTAGCCAGGCAGCCCTAATGAACCTGAATGCTGCTTGTTAGTATGACCTTGGAAAATTTGTAATCAGTGCTACAATCTAAGACAACCTGTAGGCTGAGAACACAGGACGAACTGATTGAGTGTTAGATGATTTGAGAAGATCAAATGCAGTAGCGGTCTTTATAAAGTAAAAGAAAAGGAAATCTCAGATCACATGAGCCAATTATTCTAACCTTAATCCCAGGTAACATGCTAGAGCAGATAATGAAGAAATTAATTTGAAGACACAGTGAGCTAAATAGCAGGCGGCATGTAGTAGACCATGGCACACTAAAGTGATATCACTTTTTGACGAGATAACAACTTTGGTGGACAATGGGAACTTAGTGGGTATACTGAGTTGCTGTTGTAAAATGAATAAAGGGGCACTCAGTGTAGACGTCCACATTGATTTGCAGTTGTGTGCACAATTACCCATTTCATGCATGCAATTTGTGTGTGATTCATTGCATATTTAGCCCATTATATCTATCTAGACTTCATAAGGCATTTTAATAGGATTTATCTAGAGAGCTGGAATAATGTGGGTTTTGATAAGAATAATAGCATGAGACATGTAGAATGAGTTATGGCTGCCTAGAGCTACTATTTAGACAGACCACTGGGGGGGAGGGGGCTTATGTGGAAAATATATAGCTCTAGGCTAACAGGAAATAAAGGCCATTCAGTCACACATCCTAACCTTGGTGTCCCAAGTCTCTGTGCAGGATGGATCATGGAGCGAGTCTGAGTATTGAACTTGGAAGAGCTGTTGCACAAGGGGTCACAAGAGTCAACTTTGGGGGTCAGTATTATTAAATATCTTCATAAACTACCTATAGCAAAGAAGGGGCTGTCCATTGCTCAGACCTGATGAATATGATGCTAGGAGGAATGACTAACAATAAAGGAGATCAAGTTAAAATAGAGGAGCTAGAGAAGTCAGAAAATTGGGATCCATTTCTAATTCTTCTCAGAATCTAACACTATAGTATCAGGAAACAGAGTGATACTGAATATAACTATGCTGATGTTGTCTCTTTTCCAGCTGTCAGACTGCTGTACTATAAGTACAGTCAGAAGATCCTATTTAATGAGCTCATGGGAGAAAACTGCCACTATCTATGTTTTTGAATTAGACACTTTTTTCTGTTCTTTCTTGGCTGGCATTCCACCTTCTGACTTAGTTTGTTATGTGTGGAACAGCACCCATCATGAGACTCTCTTTTCTGGATTTGATGCCATTATGATTGTTGCTGGGATGTCTGTTTTGCTCAGGCCATCCTATTTGATGTGATGAACTACCCTAAAGCTGGCTTGGATCACTCTAGGATTTATTTTAAAATCTGCTTTACATTGGATGTGTTGCTTTACTTTAAATTAGTTAATGATGTATAATGTAATTTGCACTTCTCTAGCATTTTCCATTTGACGCTCTCCAGCCACATTACAAACAATAAAGGCCAGATTCTGGTACCCATCCTCATAATGAATAGCACAGTAGCCTGCAAGTAGTGCTGTTGAAATCATTCGACTACTTCCAGAGTAAGGGACTATTCAATCTGAGTGAGCATGGCAGAATCTGGCCCGAGTTAATTAAATCTAATCTCTCTCTGAGGTACTATAGATAAAGGATAACGTCATTCACCATTGAAATGCAGACAGCTCTGGATTCAACACAGCAGGGGCTTACTAGTGTACAATACCATTTCACAACAGTTCAGGGCAGAAAGCGAAGAATAATATAATTTGCAATAGAAATTGCAGGGGGCATTTAGCTGGCAGAATGTAATAACCTGAGTTTCACTGAAATTTGGCCAGGACCCTGAGGTTAATCTTACAAAAATGCTATGGGCATTTTCATGACAAGTGGGAAGAATATGTTTTACACTTCATCCAAAAAGCTGTTCCCCTAGAAGCACAGTGCTCCCTAATCTATGCTGGGATATTGATTCAGTTCAGACTCAGAGGGGAAAAATGCCATGTACTAAATCACCAACTCTACTTCCAGAAACATCAAACTGGTACATATGTGTGCATTCGCACTCACTCCCCAGTCCTTGTATGTGGAGGGGATAGTCATGTATCACCAATACATGTACCACATGTACAGCCAGGCAATAAATGAACATATATTTGGGCTGGGTACTGGAACCCAACACCAAACTTAATAGTGGCATAACAGGGAACCTCCCTCATGGACTTTACAGAGGCTTCAGCTCTTCTCCTATCTCATGCTATGCAAAGCTCTGCATGGGCTAGGTTGCAGTTTTTCTTTCCATGCAACACAGGTTTTCATGTACGTGACCACCTCACCTGCCCTCTAATCTGCCAACTAATCTGTCTCCTCTGGGATTCATTCTAACATGCTAAACCTCTGAGCCACTTCAAACAGTTGCCATTCTCCCCCTTCAAATCAACCTGCCACAGAAATGTTTATTTTTTCTCCCAGAGGAGTATTTCCTCCCCCAAAATAACTCAGTTTAAGGTTCAGAATGGGCAGGATTCAGTCCTGGGGCAGGAACAGCTTTTCTATACGTACATAAAGTCACACTTTTAAATTCTGTAATCTGCCAACAATGCATCCTTTCACCATTGGGAAAAGGGATATTCCCAAATTCCTAGTGGGGCCAACACTTGCTTTGAGCTTCAGAAGGGCCTGAAATATCAGCCCTTTAAGCCAATATATATATACATTGTTAGGTACAGAAGAGCTCTTTTAGGCCATTTTACAGGTTTATCTGGCTCCCTCTATGCAGGGTTCATAGTAACTAAAGCACATGGCTTTATAGGTGGAAGAATATGAAAAATAGTGAGGAGTCCAGTGGCACCTTAGAGACTAACAGATTTATTTGGCCATAAGCTTTTGTGGGTAAAAGAAGTGGGTTTTTTACCCATGAAAGCTTATGCCCAAATAAATCTGTTAGTCTTTAAGGTGCCACCGGACTCCTTGTTGTTTTTGTGGATACAGACTAACACGGTTACCCCTCTGATATACAAGAAATAGTCCCAATCAAAATGTTAAATACTTCCAAAAAATTTTCCTGATACTGTACAGTTTTTTCTAAAACATATGTGACATATGCAGAATACATGGAGAGGTTTTTATTAGGAATGTTTGGTTTTACCACTCATGAGTTATGTGGTCATCCCAAACTCATGCTGCTACCACTTTTATACCACACCATCATGTAGTGTGTCTCCATACACACACATACATGCAATTATTATAACTTAGAAACATACAGAAGAGTGTTTTCCAGGGGATAAGGCAATACACAGTGTTTATTGATAGTACAATAAAAATCAGCATATGCTTACACACACACACACACACACACACACACACACACACACACACACACACAGGTTCTGCAGCTGGATCTTATAGTTACCAGTCCTTAGCGTTGCTCGGTCAGTTCCAGTGGCCAGCTGAAACTGCACATGAAGGAAGGGAGGTGCAGGAGCTGGGTCTCTGTCAATGTTGATGCAGAACCAACCCAACATCCCATGACAATACACCCTTCTTTTATAGTAATACATTCTCATGCAAGTCTATGGACCTTGCTGTGTCACACCAGAGCTGTTAATCATGAGATAGTTAAGGTTGCTTCCAATCAGCATTATTTTGGGTTGTTACTCGGAGTAGCCGCAGCCTTAGATAACAGGTTGTGCTCAGGGGATTTCTTTGACGAGTAGGATGAGGAAATGGAAATCTTCCCCACCGGCTATTCTATGGTTTCTGCAGCCAGGCTATAATCACAATTCCATAACGCCTTCCCCTCACCATCGCTTGCATTGAGACTAGGGGGTATTCCACAGAACATGTTTCTATGGTGTCCAAGAACTTTGGTCCAGATGCTCAAAAGTATTTAGGCACTTGAAATCAGCGTGAACTAGATTACTAAATACATATTAGGATCTGGACCTTCCTTCATTGTGCATAACCATCCACAGCACAACAGCAGTATGGGGGACAAGGGTCAGGTTTGACTCAGTTAAGTTTAGTATTAATAGATATAAATTTATACTCATTTAATCATTTCATGCCACAGAATTCTAAAATGTATTCCTTTTTGGTATTATGAAGACAATAACAATAATTAAAAGCTGAAGAGATAATGTAATTTTTGAACTGGAGTCCAGCTGCTATATGATGTGCACATCTTTATCTGTTTCACACAGTACTGTGAGAATATTTAATTTATAAGGACAACATGTAGCAGTGAGATTAGTAAATGACAGCATGCATTTCAGAACCATGGCAAGGCACAATAAAGCATTTTATCTGAAATGACTGGTCCAGTGCCCTTTAGATTACACAGTTCCATCCTGTAGACTCGTGCTGTACAGGAATCAACGGACAGCAGGGATGAGCTGATTACACTGCAGGCAGGCAGGTTTGTTTATTAGTAGGGAACTTCCTCACAGAGGTGACCAGAGTTTGAGAAACTTGAGGATCAAATGTATTTGGCAGTAGCAGTCATAATATTGCGCTGACCAGAGAGGGTGGGGAAAAGCTAAAATTGCTAAGACAGTGATGAATAGCGAAAGAACCTATCAGAATTCAGCATAATGCTGCTTTTGAAATGGGTCACATCACCCCTCATATTTTAATCAAGATGTGCTTGAATCTGGACTGGCCCCTTAGGGAAGAGTGGGTAGAGCACTGGACCTAGACTCAGGAGACAGGGTTCACTTCCTGGTTCACCTACCAACTTCCTATGTGATCTTGGGAAAGTCACTTAATGTACCATGTACATCAGCTCCCAATCTATATAAAGGGGGATAATACAACACTGCGGACTTGTGAGGATAAAATCCATTAATAGCGGTGAGGGGCTCAAATTCTAGGGTGATAAGGGCCATATAAGTAGATAGACATATGCAAAAATTAGACTTATGCTAAAGTGGTTTGGGCCAGAGTGGAACACTTTGCAACAGAACCCTTATAGACCATTTCTGTACCATATTTATTCAAGTTTCCCTCTTCTAATTGTGGTTAAATTTTCTTTCTCCAGACTACTGTGCAACTGTGTCCAGAAATCAAAACAGCATATTATATGCTAAAAAGTAAGTGATCTATTATTATTCCTTTCATCAACAGTTAGCGATCTTTAAGATGCATATGCATTTTGAGATTTTATGCAAATATTATAAGCAGCAATATAACTAGCTAAAAGTACAAGATTTTTATACTCCTGAAACTCTGTTACTTGGGAAGGTCTATTTTTGGCTTTATCAGTATAATGCAAATACATCAATCACAGTATAATTGTACACCCATAGCATTTTTTTCATTCATAGCTTCCAAGGCCAGATGGGACCATTGTGATCATCTAGTCTGACCTCCTGTACGATACAGGTCATAGAACTTCCCCAAAATAATTCCTAGAGCAGCTCTTCTAGAAAAACATCCAAACTTGATTTAAAAATTGTCAGTGATGGAGAATCCACCATGACCTTTGGTAAATTGTTCCAATAGTTAATTACTATCATTGTTGAAATTGCATGCCTTATTTCCAGTCTGAATTTGTCTAGCTTCAACTTTCAGCCACTGGATCCTATTATACGTTTCTCTGCTAGACTGAAGAGCCAATTATTAAATATATGTTTCCTGTGTAGGTACTTACTGTCTGTAATCAAGTCACCACTTATCCTTCTCTTGGCTAAGCTAAATCGTTTGAGCTCCTTGTGTCTGTCACTATACAGGTTTTTTAATCCTTTCATCATTCTTGTGGCTCTTCTCTGAACCCTCTCTAATTTATCAACATCCTTCTTGAATTGTGGTCACCAGAACTGGACACAGTATTCCAGCCATGGTTACACCAGTGCCAAATACAGAGGTAAAATAACCTGTCTCCTCCTACTTGAGATTCCCCTGTGTATGCATCCAAGGATGGCATTAGCTCTTTTGGCTGCAGCGTCACACTGGGCACTCCTGTTCAGCTGGTTATCCACCATGACCCCCAAATCCTTTTCAGAGTCACTGCTTCCCAGGATAGAGCCCTTCAGCCTGCCCGTTCCTAGATGTATACATTTACATTTAGTCATATTAAAATGAATACCATTTACTTGCACCCAGCTTACCAAGTGATTCAGATCACTCTATATTAGTGACCTGTGTTCTTCATTATTTACCACTCCCGCAATTATTGTGTCATCTGCAAACTTTAGCAGTGGTGATCTTATGCTTTCTTCCATGTCGATAGGGATCCCCCCTGTGCATTCTTAAGGGGCAGGGTGTGTAGCGGGGTGGTCACCCCACTCCTGCTCGGAGGGGTTAAAAGCAGCCCTGGAGAGGGCTGTGGCAGGGGAAAGGCTGATTGGGGAAGCAACCACAGCTGAGGCCACGCCCCAATCAGGCCACAGCTGGCCCTATAAAAGGGCTGTGAGTCTGGCACTCAAGACACTCTCTCTAGCTTCTTGGGAGAGAAGGATCTGGCTGCTGGTGAGAGAAGGGTACCTGAGGTGAAGCAGTGTTGGGGAAGGGCAGAGGGATCTGGGGAGCTCCAGCCTAGAAAAGCCCCAGGCTGCCAGCCTTAAAAAAGGCCTACAAAAAGGTACTGGGGCTGCAGAGGGGCAGCCCAGACATAAGCAAAGGCAGCAGGTCCAGCCCCAGGGAGCGGGGGCTAGATGATGACTGGCAGTAGCCACTGAGGCAAGGTGGGTTTAGAGGGTTGGGGGTTCCCCAGGGAAAAGGGCACTGGGTCCAGGAGGGACATGGGGGCCAGCGGCAGGCGACAAACTGGCCTGCGAGGGCGCTCCGGGCTGGAAGAGCTAATTCCCAGGACGCCCAGCAGGAGGCACCGCGCTGGTGAGTCGTCGCCCCGCCACACCTTGCAAAGACTGCTCAACCATAATTGCGTATTATTCTTTCTGCTGTCACAGAGGCATTGAGGAGGTGATCACAAAGATGCTATGTATGTGGAAGTGTTTCTAAAAAGTTTCCATTAGCCTAGAAGGACCATGTTCCTGAATCATTCATGATTGCTTATTATGTCTCCGCACTCTATCAATAGAGCTGGTCCTTGGTCTCACATCACCACTTCTCTTCTGAAATAATCCATACTGTTCAAAGCTTGATCAAGCACGATATGTCCTCAGTCTGTGCTTTAAGGTCTTCAAAGGCAAATAAGAAATACTGCGAATTATGCTAATGATAATATCAAATTCCTGCATAACCCAAGATGATATAAAGTATTTGCTGCCTTTTGCACAAACTGGTCCTTCTTATTTACTTGTTTCTGGTAGAGCCGACAATGTTTTCAGAAGCCCAAGGGCCTGCTGGATAGGACTAACTAAAGATCCCACCCTCAGAACTGGGACTTGTGAGGCAGTGTCTTGTTTCCCTAGAGTAGAATATAAGTTGGAGCCCACTATGGAATTTCACAGGATCAATGCCCCTTTAAGAAAGCCCCTGCATCCTCTGGGAACAAGTGGCATAGCAGAAGCAGGAGGTGGTAGTAGGAGGGAACTAGGTGAGTCCCATCTCATCTCCACCCCCCTTGCAGAGCCAGGGCTCTGGGGTCACATGGCCTCTTACAGGTCCACCCTATCGACCAGCAGTGCCAGAGGCAGCTCCTTTACAGCCTCAGGAGCCCTGCTGGGACACAACTTGCACAAAGGGCCCAAGGTAGCAAAAAGTTACCCTCACCTCCCCCTTGGGGTCCACTGGGCCAGAAAAGTGGACAGCACTGACTAAGGGTGGGGCATAGCTGAGGTGAATGCACTGATTCAGCTCCTGTGAAGCCCCATCTGACGTTAACCGTGTCCTCTTCCGAGAATAACCCTGGTGAAAGGTCTGAGGTGGAATTACCACCAACATCCCTACAATGCAGAGAGCCTTGCTGGCATAGGGAGATGCAATCTGGATCTCTCAACATCAGCTGGGGAAAAGCTGGCCCTCTGCATGTTTTTTAAACAGAGTGTCAATCTCATAGTAGTTCCACCTAATCTTCAAGTCTCTAATTGCCTTAGGAGCTTGCCATGTGGAGCCTATTAAATGCTTTACAAAAATCCAGCTATACTAAATCCGTTGTATTTCTTTATGCAAATTTCCCTCCCCCACAAGTTGTTTTCCTCAGATTATTGCTGTTCCTAGAATCCACATGCATTTCTGCGGGCATCAGATATTTAAATCAAGCCATTTATTGATCAGTCCCTTTAAGGTTACAGCAAATTAGTTGAAAGGAAATCAATTTCTCAGATTGCCCACAGCATCCTAAAAATATCTTGGCTGCTGCAGCAAATGGAGTTTACAGTCTGGGTTATAAAAGCAAATTTAAGGGAAAGCAAGAGACGGAGAAACCTTCAGAGTATCTATCTACAAATTCCCAAGATGTCATAGATGAGGAAATACTGTGCAGTTCGTCAAAGTTGAAGCTAAGTGCCTTGAGATGCTTCAGTGTCTGCTTACGAAACTGAGCTCTGGATTTTACCTGCCACTCTATCACTGTGGGCCAGACACGCATACCTGTCACCTGGCTGTCAGCTTTGACTTGGCCCTATTTTTAGACCCACACATTCAGGTTCTATCTAAATCTTGCTACTTCTTCCGACACCATATATGGCCTTTCTTCCTTCTCCACACAGCTAAAACTCTTATCCATCACTTTGTGTCTTGAATGCCGCAGCCTTCCCCTCTCTGCCATTGACTGTTGCAATCTTTACGCCCATCAAGTACATTTAAAATGGATTCCCAACTCACATAGATATAGCACCACTAGTTCTGCTTGAGGTAGCACCTAAAAATAGCAGTATGACTACAGTTGCATGGGTGGTGGCTTTGGCTAGCCACACGAGGATGTACCCAGGGGGTTGGGTGGGGTTGTACTTGGGGCCACAAGTCTGAGCAGCTGCAGGTGCTCCCATGGACACAGTGCTATGTTTAGGTGCTAGCTTGAGCAGAGCTAGTGTGGGTATGTCTACGCAAACTGGGAATCACGCCTCCCGGCTCATATATAGATGTACCCTGAGTCAGGCCAAGTCAGGCCTGAGCACTTTAGAAAATCTCGCCCTAAGTGTTTATGATACAGTGTGCCATAAAACTTTTGTGCCTTGTTTATTAAAAAAATCTTGTTTTCTGCTTGTTTGCCTTCCCATTGTTTCTAAAGCATGCAGTTCATTACGGATGATTGATTACAAACAGCCTCCTCAGACATTCAGAGCATTTCATTTTAAATCATGTTCTGTTCATATTTAAGTAATTATATTTTCTTATCTTGAAATGATTTATCATGTTGAAGAAGAATCTGATATCGACATGGATTCACGCTATAGCCTTTAAAAGTAATTGAAAAGACTTTATTAAAATCATGCACAGCTTGCCACTGCATCTGTTTATCAAAAGCAGTGTGAACATTGCGATAAAAGTATTCACAAACATTTGTTCAAATAGAAAATGTAAATTCGATGAGGGCTGTGACACTGCTTCCTGAACATTTGTACTAGCAGAGGTTTGTCTTTGAGAATGTTTGGAGAAAGGGAAAGTGCACAAACGTGTATCCTGCACAAGTGTACATGCATCCATTTTGTGGACTGCCATTCAGTTAGGGTGCAAGAACACTACTATATTATCTAGGGGACATCCAACAGCATGAGTAGTACCTTACAAATAGCAAAAGACTCAAAGCAGTTGACACTGTCAATGATTATTGAGGAATCTATAGGCTGAAATAAGCCCACATAAGCTATTCATTGATGAATTTGGAATAATTTGGAACAATACAATTTGGAACAAAACAATCTGGAGTAATAATAAATAAACTGAAAGCTGGTTCACAGATAATTCACCACAAAGGGAGCACTGCAAAATTCTTCTACTAAATTGTTCATTACAAATAATTCACCCAGTTCTGTACCAAAGGAAAACCAGTGAATTAAGGTCAATTCTTCTTTGGCCAAAAATCCCCTTTATTCAATAATGGGAAAAATCAAATAAGAGTCTGAGTCAAAAACGAGTAAGTGGAGTGAACACATAGGCCCTACTTCAGCAAAATATTTAAGTGTGCCTAACTTTAAGCATTAGTCAGTAGACGTATTCCCAAAAGTTAGGCATGTGCTACTTAAGCACCTAACATTCTATTGAAGTCAAAAAAAGACTCACGTGCTTAAAGTTAGGCACATGCTAATGTCCTCTGGTGGAGCAAAGCCATACGCTCCAAGTGAGGAAAGCACTTAACCATATGCTTACGTCCATCCCTGTTTTGGACAGGATTTAAACATGGATTTAACTTCTAGTGCCTGCTTAATTCCCATTGACTTCTATGGGACATAAACAAATGTTTAAAGCTGATGTTTGACTTCAATAGCATGTATAAAGCTAAGCACGTGTTTGGGTCCTGTGCTGAACTGGGCCATAGTGACTAGCTCTCCTTGGAATAGGCTGTCTTAATTAGCATCAAAGGGCCAAAGCCTGAAATCCTTATTTACTTTTTATTCGGCCCTTATTCAGGCAAAACCTCCAACGACTTAATACTTTTGGGACCAATCCAGTTAGCCCAGTGCTAAAATGCTTACTGATTCTGCAATTGTTGTCATTACAATTAAAGCATGACTCGCCTGAATCCAGATGGCATTTTTGTTTTCTGTTTAATTCCAACTAGACCTTCTGTGAGGTTCAAAAGGGAATTGCTATTGTATTCCTGTGGATCAGTTTGACCTGTAAAATATTGCCTGCTGATGCTTACAAGGACACTTGTTCTTTTAATCTAAAGCCAAAGAGGCATTTTAGCAGATAAAAGACAGACTAATTAGAGGCATTTGTGCCTTTTATATACTTCTTCTATACTTTTAAAATCATGGTTTGGTACTTACCAATGTCTTTATAACCCAGAGCTTCCCTCTCCATCCCTCCTTCTCATCCACTTACACAATGTCTGCTTTGCAAGTGGAATGGCCATAGCTCCTGCTTTCAATAGGCTTGTCATCTCTTTATACTGGGGGTCTGGTACAGATTTGACATGACTAGCGGAGGGAGACTAAAAATGACTTCTAAGCATCACCTGTCATCAATGTCCCCTTGAATGTTGCATGTTGAGCTAGGGACATGGAGGAAAGTGAAATATTGGTGAGTCTGCTGTGCAGGAGAATAAAAATATATTACCGGTAATACAGGACTGCATTGTCGCAAGCAGCATTTGGTATGGAACACATGTCACACTGCAGGAACAGAAGATACATTTATCTCCAAGGGCTGGACCTTGTAAATTCTACATTAAAATGCAGACCATTCCACAAGCTTTCAGTATATTACTGCATAGTAGCAAATAGAAAATAAGCTTACATTTCCCCCCCCCCCCCCCCCGCATAACCATGAGGGAGATTTGGTTAATGAAAAGCTTTTATAGTCAATTCCTCTGACAGTCTGTTTGGAATAACTTGAAACACGTAAGGAAAGGGCTGTATTGTACACTGGCTAGAGCACAGAATCCAGGCATATGAGCTCTGGCTCAATATGTGACCTTGGGCAAGTCATTCATGTCTTACTGAATACAAATCCAGGACCTCTTTGTAAACCAGATGCTGCTGCATATAAACAGATCTTTTCCAGGCACATACATTGCACATCACATGTTCACTGTATGAGAGAGAAAGATGGATATTGCAACAAAATAAAAACCATATTAATTACAGTGGTACAGTAGCTGTGTCTTAAATATCACACTTACTTGATGGTAAGCATGCATCATTTTCACAATAAAAAATCCCAGAGGACTTTGCACAATAGAGCTACAGCTACCCAGCTTTGCTACTAGAATACTAAAGTAAGTGCAACAGCTAGTTATTTGGCTTCTGGTAAAGAAGCTAGAGTTTGAGGGGGAAAAAAAGCTGTCCATTCATCTACACTGCCCATCATCATAGTATGTGAGTGATTCCCAGCACTGCATAGCAAAGTCCAAGAGTATGCACTTTGCCCTTCCTAGGTGCCTCTGATGATGATATATGATATATGCACCTGCTCTGGCACAAGGGGTGATATTGGGTGTATGGCCAACTGCAACCAGGGATTCTGGGCTCTGTCACAGCACACAGGCAGCCATGGGGAGGGAGATTGTTATAATTTAGAGCAGGACAGTGCAGAAATGGCCTAAAATTGCCTTCCCTATGAGTGCTTCACCCTCTGTATTTTGTTTTTTTTTCCAGACAGGGCAGCAGGGAACTTGCTCTGAAGTATTTCTATTTGAAATGCAGGGTAGTGTGCAGTATTTCCGTGTGTGCTTAACAGAATAAATAATCATTTTGTCTAAAATGCCCTTATATAATGGGATTTTTATTGATCCATATTCCACAAATTTCCTGTGAAGAGAAGGTGCCCTGCTGCTCTGGCTTTTTGTTCAGAGAGCGTGTAGCCATCAGGCAGGCTCCCACTGATTCAGTTCCATGTAGCTGGCCCATGTTTTCAGCATCACTCTCAACATGCCCTCCTGCTGTACAATCTTACTGTGGCTGTCGCTTCCCACAAGGCTGTGTAGAGTGTGCATCTTGTAGGGAAGGGACTTGACACCCCCAGGGGAGTCATTGTGAGTCCCTCACATGACTTCTGGACCCCACATGATCCTGCCTGCATAAATGTTGCCGTTACAGTAAACTTTGAAAGAGCTACTGTCTGAATTCTATCTACAGCTGATAACAGAGAATTTTTTTCTCTAACTATGGATTTATTTCCACTAATGTCAGAGCTTTTAAAATTTATATTTAGTGCAACCATTGCAGAATTAAGTAGGTGAGGTGCTGCGTATCCTCAGCTTCCACTTCACAGAAGGCACTCGATGAGTCAGAGGGTCAGACCATTTGACAAGAAAGCTTGAAATGATGGGCCATTTTTTTTAAAAATAGGTGCCTAAAGTAAGACTCCTAGATCTTTATTTAGGGCCTTATAGGCAGGGCTGTTAACATTGACTATAATTAAGGTTGCCAGATATCTCCCATTACAAACCCCTGTTTTCAGTGGCTTATAACTTTCCTGGTTTGGGCTAAAGTTTTCCATGCTGGGTAACTGCCTCAGGCTGAATGCTTTTGGAAAATTTCAGCCAAAATGGTTTACTGGTTTCAGAGAAGGAAGCTAGGGGAAATTATGTTGTTTTGCCCATGTTAAAATATTTTGGTGATCTTTTCCTTGGGATGCTCTAGTGAAATGAAGGATACATGGTGTAAATCTGAGTTGCCACCTATAAGAACTCATTGGCAGTCCTTCTCTTTTTCCTTAGATTCTGTATATATATATATATCGGATAGCACGTCATTCACTACAGTCTCATGCCAGCAAAGAATTAAATATATTTTTTTTCTAAATGTGAAGTTCCAACTGTAATAACTCATTTGACAATTCACTGTTGCTAAGATTCAGCTGGAATCATTCTATGTAGCTCTAGTTTTGAACCAATATTCTACAGTTTAGAAAACCTGGTTTCACTTCATTACTAGATTAATATCTGCTAAAGACATTGCTGTAAAGGGTCCTTTACTGCATGTTGGCCCTGTGAAATAAATCCATAATGTATCAGCTAATCTATCTGCATCAGTCCTCGTAAAACAAAAACTCCTATAGGAAAGAAGTGCCAGAGGAAAATCAAAATTCAGTGGTAAAATAAAAATATTTCCCCGTCGCCTCCTCTGAGGTTGTTAAATGAGGTCATATTCAACTTTAGCAGGTCTTTCAAGATCAATTTGTGAATAGAGCTATGCAAAAAAATGCAGAGAAATTCAAGAAAAAAATGCAAATTTTTGGCAACTATTTTCCCTTAACATTTCAATTTTTTTAAACATTTTGACCATTCTTGCAGCTGGCTGAACATTTTCAGCTACCTCTGTTTGTTAACCTTTTTAGTGGTTCCAGTCAAACAGAATCTGGGGGTGCTTTCTTCCAAGATACTATCACCAAACAATGTCCCAGCAGTTGAGATTCTCTGCAGCACTCATTCAAAGTAGGGCTTCCCAGTTTGATTTTTATTGATCCCATTTACATGACACACAGTAAACTAATTCAGAATTACAATACATCTTTCATTTAGAAGGCTAGACTCTAGAGTTACGGCACAGAGGGAAAGTTGGCATATGTGGCAGAAAATTGGCCCATCTCACTAAAAATTGGCTTCAGAATAAAAAGGGGTCATCATAATCCAGTTTTCAAACTACAAAACTTGATTATGTGTGTGGTGCTGTTGAAGCATCAGTATTGAGATTACACTTTTTTAATTTTTAGAGCAGGGGTGGAGAAACTACGGCCCGCAGGCTTACCACCCCCATGGCGCCATAGGCCCCCCGCTGCTGCTGGAAGCGGACGGCACCAAGTCCCTGCGGCCCCTGGGGGAGGGGGGACAGGGGGCTCCATGCGCTGCCCTCGCCTACAGGCACCGCCACCTGCAGCTCCCATTGGCCGGGAACTGTGAACCACGGCCAATGGGAGCTTCGGGAGAGGTACCCGCAGGCGAGGACAGCGCGCGGAGCCCTATGCCCTCCCCTCCCCCAGGGGCCGCAGGGACGTGGTGCCGTCCGCTTCCAGGAGCGGCGTAGCATGGCACAGGGCCAGGGCAGGCAGGGAGCCTCTCTTAGCCGCGCTGTGCGCTGCTGCCACCCCGGAGACACTCCAGGTAAGCGGTGCTGGGCCGGAGCCCGCACCCTGAACCCCTCCTGCACACCGCACCCTTCCTGCACCCCAACCCCCTGCTCTGAGCCCCCTGCCATACCCCACACCCTCCTGCACCCCACCCCCTGCCCTGAGCTCCCTGCTGCACCCCGCACCCCCTCCCACACCCCAACCCCCTCCCCCAGCCCTACATGCATGGCCCTGCATGCAATTTTCCCACCCAGATGTGGCCCTCATGCCAAAAAGTTTGCCCACCCCTGTTTTAGAGAGAGGTCTTGAGATGTGGAACTATAAATAAGATTTCTAAAACACACCAATAATACTAATTTAGGCCCAGTGTGGCTAATGCAGTTTGGTCATTAAGTTTTGCAGAATAAATGTAGAATGACAGATCTGGAAGCAATGAACAAGAAAAGGAAACGCAAATTAGCTAAGACTGGTAGAGCACAGAGACCAGACAAAGAAAGAACTCAGGAAGCGATTGGGAGAAGAGGATGCAGAATTTGCTTTGTAAAAGTGCAGAACATAAAGATAAAGCAGTGACATTATGGACGACAAATCGAGGCAACCATATTGGTTAGTATACCTATTTAATTATGCAAATTATGGGTTAGACTGAGAGGTGAACACCATGCTCCTGCAAGGAAGTAAGTGGGCTACCCAGACTTTGGGTCTATATAGGAGTGAGAGGGTATTGCAGACTCATGTGCTCCCGCCCAAGAGCAGGTGAGTGGGGACTGGGCTTTGAAGAGTATGGAATTGGCAGAGTCTTGGGTCTACCTTCCAGCTGGGCAACTTGGCAGGAGGGCATCATAACTGCTGTTGGCCTGTATTAGCAGTAAAATTATTTACCCTTCATCCCGGGAGTAAGGAGGAACTGGGGAGGAATTATGATTTAAAATTATGTCTAAGTCACAATCGCCCCTGGGCTATTCCTGGAGTGATGCAACTTATGCCCCATACCTTGCTAAAGTCTGTCTCTAATGGCAGACTCCAGCCCTAACTGTTCATTCAAAAAAGCTGTAAGATAGGCAGTTGCCTACTATACATGCAAATGTCCATTTACAGATGGAAATGAAGGTTTTGTGTGTGAGGCAGACACACCTCATTTTGTATTCAATATTCCAGTTCTCATTGAGTAGCTTGACTGTGAAGGTCAACAACTTAGACTCAAGGTTCACCAGAATTTGATTTATTTATAGGCTTTTTTAAAAAAGGAGCATAGTCCCATTTATTCTCGGCATTTAACTAACATCCATCAGATGATGTTCTGCTGCCTGAGTGTTTGAGTATCTGCCCAGAAATTTGTATCCCGTGAACTAGCTCTGTGTCAAATTGCTATTTGAATAGAAATGCCATAACAGGATATGGGGTAAAAATCAATGTGCCCTTTGAAATCAGTGGCAAAACTCCCATTGACTTCAGTGAGGCTAGAATTTCTCCCATGCTGCATAGAAGTTTTCCAATTTTTCCCGTTTGGAAAACATAACAAAGTGAGGAAAACTCCACAGTTTCAAAACAAAAAATGTCCGGAGTTTCCCTCCGAAATTTAGAAATTAATGGGAACTAGGTGTCCAACTCCTCTAAATGGTTTTGGAGGTCCCACCCAACAACTATGGCGTCTAAGTAATCTACACCTCTGGATTTCTCAGCACATCTCATCTTCCATGCATCATCTGTCTTTAAATTGCAAGCTGCTTGAGGAAAGCACTCTCCGTAGTTTTGTGTGTCGCCTGGCACCGAGCTCATTGACAGCACTAACCAAATCATTAAAATAATGCTAGATGAAAGTGTGGAAAGGGAAATTTAAACTGAAACAGAAGCAAGGCAATACAAATAAGCAGCCAGAACCTCAGGTGGTGTAAAATCAATATAATTGTGTAGTCTTTGGTGGAGCTATGCCAATGTACAGCTGCTGAGCATCTGGCCCAAAGTGTTTCATATTAATAATAGCAATCGGTCATTTGTATAGCATCATGCTTTAAAAACATAGAACCTTGCCTCTGCACATAACCCCAGCCAGTTAAGAGCAGCATGTTAAGTGCTGCACATAAGATACTATTTCAAATGCACATCAACAAGCTTTACTGGTCCCAGAAAGCCCAGGAACAATGCTGCATATTTTAGTGCCATCTACTGGCACCTTATCTATTAACCATTTACTTATATACAACATTTATCTTGTATAGAGCACTCCTGTAACACCTCCTCCTGCTCACAAGATTAATATCCCCTCCAAACCATCCGCATTGATACATTCACCCTTCCCACAAATTGCCACAATTTCCTGCTTGCCATCAGACCCAACCTTCATCTTTTACCAGCTGATAACACTGAGAAAAGTGTCCCAGTTTAGGAGAAATAAAAAATTGGTCACCCAAACCGGTGTTTAGCCCTGATTCTTGGTGAGAGGTTTGTTCCAACTGTATCCGAAGCTTAGATTTGTTTCTGCCACTGAATTAAACATGTTTAATATGTTTAAATCTCTACTACCATCCCATCAATTAATATTATTATTCCACTAGATTGGTGCAGATCTTTATTTTATGAATAATATTTTAGAAACACACACAGCTGTGTTTATCTTCTGTACTACACATTGTGACTGAAATGAAAATGAAATAAAAGTTTGCATGGAATCAGGCAATCATTATCTCCGGTTATCTGGCAGTCAGGTTGGTACAGTAACAACACATAACAAGCTATCGCTAGAGTAGCTTTCCTATTCTGTCTGCTACAAACTTTCTTTGTTTCTGAGCCTGTCCCTTTAAAAATCCCTCTCCTCTTCCACTCCTCCCATCGTGTGACAAATGTGGAATATTGATTGATATCCCAAAATCTGCTTCCTGTATTGGATGATAGGTTGGACTGTCAGAGGAGAGCAGACAGTTTCCACACACACACCCCACAGGCAGATGCAGTCACAAGACCAGTGACATAAATCCATTAAGCCTGGATGGGTCTAATGCTAAATAGTGGAGCCTCCATCCCAGGGGTATTCTCCTAAATGGCCTGCCTGAGGGAAAACAGTCTCGGGCAGAAGGAAGACTTCATACGTCGGCCCTGTAACAAAGACCATTGAGCAAGATGGTAACTCAGCCCCCCTTACGCCATAGCAAATGGCGCTCCTAGTCCCAAGAGCTCCTTGGCTTCCTACAAGAATGTAAATGGGCTCTGTTCTGTTCCTGTTGCTGAAGAGGAAAGCCTGCCTAACTTAGCTTGTAGTGAAGGGTAAAATTAGATGAGAGTAAACATGCAGGCAGGCAGTTTGCTGTTTTAAAAATCCCTTTTTCCTCTAATGCTTTATTCCATTGTGAAATAAAAAAATGCTTTGTTGTAAGAAGGCTGTTGGCCACTATCCCTGATCAGAGGATCCCCAAAAGGGGGAAATGCAGGTGCCCAACACCCCGCTGGCAAGGTGATAGGTGGCTGGTATACACAGGGTTGTATAGCCAGGGCTTGGTCTAAGAGTAGAAGAATCACAAGGTCCCACCCCAAGATAGATACGCATAAAGGCAAGAGACTGAGCAGCTGAGGGGTTTCACTCAGACAGATGAGAAAGGGGGCAGAGGTGCAGCTAGCACTGTAACTATGACACCTCTTCATTTCTTTTTCTCTCTCCCTTTTTCCTGCTCTTTATTTTTCTACTGTTACTATTTATTATTTGCGTTATAGCAGCACTCAGAGGTTCCAGTCAAGGATCAGGGCCCATTGTGCAAGGCACTGCATATATACATCCTAAGAGGCATTTCCTGGCCTGAAGAGCTTACAACAGTGGTTCCCAAACTTGTTCTGCCGCTTGTGCAGGGAAAGCCCCTGGCAGGCCGGGCCGGTTTGTTTACCTGCCGCGTCCACAGGTTCGGCCGATCGCAGCTCCCAGTGGCCACGGTTCGCTGCTCCAGACCAATAGGAGCTGCTGGAAGCGCTGCGGGCTGAGGGATGTACTGGCCGCCACTTCCAGCAGCTCCCATTGGCCTGGAGCAGCGAACCGCGGCCACTGGGAGGCACAATCAGCCGAACCTGTGGATGCGGCAGGTAAACAAACCGGCCCAGCCCGCCAGGGGCTTTCCTTGCACAAGCGGCGGAACAAGTTTGGGAACCATTGGCTTACAAACTAGTGGTTCCCTTTCACCATTCCTCAGCTGACTGGAGAAATATATGCTTCTGAGGATAGAGGTTGGTGGGGAGTCCTTGGTAGTCCTGAAGAACTGAGTTGTGCATGATTTCATGTTTGAAGTGAGCATTACTGCAGCAGAAGAGAGCAGCTTGAGCCAGCGGGGTACAGCCCTGTACATGTGAGCTGCTCTCGTGGTGGGCTGGAATAGGGGGCTGCCAAAGGAAGGCTGGTGCACTCAAGGAGTAACCCACCAGTTAGCCTGTAGCTCTGCCAGCACACTAAAAACAGCCATGTAGATATTTGGGGTCAGGCTGGAGTTTGGGCTCCAGAGCCTGAACTCCAGCCCGAGCCCAAATATCTACCCAGCTGTTTTTAGTGCCATAGTGTGTCTGTAGGCCTGGGCTCTGAGACTCGCTGCCACGGGTTTTAAAACAGTGTACACGTTCCCTTGCGGGGCATCTATGCATGTGGTATAGGACGGAGGGAAGGGAGGAGTTTCAGGGTCAGCAACTTTCCCCACTCCCATTCAAAAAGCACTGGTTTAAAGGGCGAGGGGGGATTCTCTCATTGGGATGGATTGTATCTAGATTGTAGTGTCCCTTTTAGATGTTAAATGTTTGTGAAATAAATTCAGACAAAGACAGCAGGATCAAACCATCCGTTTGGCCCTGCTACCCTACCGAACATTAAAACTCACCATACATATTTTCAGGAAGAAATATTGCTTCATGGTCTCGAGGGTTTAATGAAAATGGCATTATTGAGACTATGGAAAAGAAAACAAACCTCTGTAGGAGTAGAAACTAAAGTGCTTCTTGAGAGCCCTCTTAATCCCACAGGCTTCTGCTGGGCCCTCAGGAACCATCAATGTTACCCGTGCTCCCATGTCAGGCCAACTGTCATTGCAGCAGAGAGTTTGAAGGGCTCCAGAGGGAGCCACAGCTATGCCATTTCTCCGGACAGTCGCTGCACAATGACAACAGACCTTCCCATAGGACCTGAGCATGCTACCTGTCCAGCTTTCCTAAAACCTGCCAGCCCGGGACCGAGAGATGAGCGTGAGGCTCAGACTTTGACGCTCCACCATCTGCAGCAAATTTAGTAATCTGAAAAAAAAAATACTTTTTGAACGTGGAGTTAGGAAGTAGAAGAAAAGAAGGAAGAAAATCAATAATAAAAGGCTCAGTTATGGCTGTAGTGTAGTTGGTGGCAGCTAGTAATGAGGGGTTTATGGGACTAAGCCCCACCCATTGGAGGAAATGGGTCAGAAATAATTATTTTGGGCCATGGGGGTGTATCGAATTCTCCAACTGCCAGGCCCAGCTCCACCACTTATGTTAGGCACCAGCTGCCAATGCATTCCAGGATTGCTTAATCAGGGCCAGCATTTGACAGACCCTGTGCAGTAATGGCACAAAACCAAACTGTGGTAGTGTTTGAGAATTAATAAAGAGCCTCCTTTATGTTACTACACCTCAGCCCTGTCACTAGGGATGCTACAGTTTATAGCCCCTAAGCTGGTGGCAAGGACAGGGGGGAAGGCTCAAGGAATTTCTCTGCTTGAGATGTTGACCAGAATCCTTATGGGGCTCACAGAATGTGCTCCTACCTAGTGTCCTTACGTGCCCTTGTCACACCTGGGCCCAGTCCCTCTCTCGGGATGGACACCAGTCTGTTCTGATGGGATCCAACCACTGAATCCAACGTGTTTCTGGGCCCCCTAGGTCTGGGTAGTGACTGGTCACTGTGCCTGGGTTGGGATCTGTCAGGAGCAGACCATGTGTCTAACACCCTTCTTGGCCAGTAAGACTCTGCAGGCTGGCAGCCATAGACCCCCAAACCAGTGCCACTCCCCTCCCACAGCCCAAATTGCCTAGACAAATTTTCCCAGAATCCACCTGGCTGTGTGAACTCTGTTCCTAATTAAACTCATCAGGGACAATATGGCAGTACAGCAAGAGACATGGGCTTAGGAAAGGAATTTGTTTTTAGCCACAAACATTTGACTCTTAAAAAAAGCACCAAACAAACAAAAACCCAGAAGAGTTACCGATCTAGGAAAACAGCAAACAATCCTGAACGCAATCTCCTGGTCTGATCTCACCCCTCTTGGGAGTCCTGCAGTCTGGTGAGTGTCCTTATGCCAGGCTCCAAGTCCTGTCTGCACTATCCCCAGCAAGTTCCGCTTACAAGTAGTGATGGAATGGCCCCCCGCTTAGCAAGGCAGCCTCCTTTTATAACATTTCTGCCCATTTGCTTTTGGCTGGGGGGAGTTGCCAACTCCACCCCCCACGTTGGCTTTTGTGTAGAGAGTCCCAAGGGATAGTGTTGGTTGTTACAAATCATTCAAAGTGGCCCTGCTTATAGAAAACCTATTGCTCCAGGTGGGAAGACATTGTTGGCCCTTGATGGCTCTCTCATTGTTAATCCGACACTCTACCATGAACACACAGTGTCCAGAATAGACCCACCCTGTCAAGGGTTTCGATACCATGTCCTAATCCATCATGGAGGTTACAATACAGCCAGAAGGTCACAGCTAAGGTTGCAATCACAAGATGGTGGTCTTAAAACAAAATGGGGTTCATAGCTTGACTAAGGCATACCCCCAAACTACTACAGCACCATGTGCTGGTGAGAGTGGGGCCATTGCTCAGAGCTGTTTGGGTGTGGAAGAGGGATGTGCTGCTCCCTCCTCTTCAGGGTTGGGATTGAGGCCATGATGGTGTGTGCTGCCATTGAGACCTCAGAAAGGATTGTGGTTTAATCAGCCCAAGATCCGCCCATGGATTCTGGCAGCAGCCTAGCCCCTCTGCAACTCCTCAACTGCACCTCTGGCCATATCTAGCCCCAAATGACCAAAAACAAGCCTGGCTTTATATGTCGATGAATTTACAGATTATGCTTTTCTCCACAAGCATCAAACTACATTATTTAAACAAGCGAAAGTCCTGTCTTTCACAGCTTATGGTAACGACATGCTAGTGGCTAGCTGCTAATGTGCCTTTTATTTTCCAAACGTCATTGGATGTTGATATTGTTTTGACGCAGGAAATAAGTCTGGTATAATACATTTTATATCAAATTCAGAGCAGTCATGTCAAGCCTAAAAGAAAGACGCCATTCCCCACTGATGAGGAATAAATTGTGAACAGGACCAAATTGGATGAGGGCACATGCAGAGACCTAAAGGTGAGCACTGAGGGGTGAAAGCTGCAGGGCTTACGTGATGAATAGAGTCCTTCACAGTCTGGAGAATCAATAAAAAATTAATGATGTTTGTCAAAGCGAGGCTGAGCTGTGTGTGTCTCCCATACCAAAACTCTATTCTAGGCAGAAGCAAAGGGAGGAATGGGATGCCTCAAGGGATTGTTAGTGCAATATCGAACCTTTAACTTATTGATCACTGGTTAAAAACAGCCCACGGTGGTGCTGGCTAAAAGTCTGTGCCAACAGACAGCTCTTTAATGGGCTCTGTAAAACAAACTGGCAGCCTTGGTCCAGTTTTTAATATATCTAGGTTTCACAGACCTGGTCTGGCTCGCTCTGTGGGTGACTAACAGACTGCTGTGAGGGGATCCAAGCCTCTGGGTCTCAGGTATCTAAGCTCCCTCAGCCTGAATAGAGCCCAGCTACTGCCTCAGACTTTGGGTCCCTGGGCACAGACTCTCTGCCTAGCACCCGCCTCCAGAGCTGGAACCCACTGTTCAGTTGCCAGGGCAGTGAAGGTGGGTTCAAACAGTGCCAATAGAACTGGGCCCGAGCCGGTCAGGAGCCCTCTTTTTTTTGTTTACTTCTTTTCTTCCATTGTGGGGCTGTAGCCTTCTCTGTAAGTGCTGCCATCACTAGACCTCAGTTGACCTTACCTGTGTTCCTGAGCTCCAGCTCATTATCTCCAGCTCATTAATTTCACCCGATATAGCTCTGAGTTTCACAGAGTTATTATGTCCTTTCGCTTGATTTCTCTCAGTTTCACAGAGATATTGGTTAGATCTTTCATCCGCTACCACAGTCACTGCAACCCTAACAATTTATTCATGAAGAGCTTGCTGGTTGAATTCTTCCGGTCAACCATGATTTCTGCCATGAATACCAACAGTCACAAGAGTGGGGCTTAAAAGCACAAGCTGCAGAAGGCCTGGAGGAGAGGGGTGTGGAATCAGAAAATTGGAGTGGTCTACAAAGGTTCTTGATACATGTAAAGTTTGACCATGTTCCTTGTTCTGCAGATGGTTCTGCTACTTGCACTTCTGAGTCTTTCTTAGCTGGCAAGGACACTGATTTGAGTTTATTGAAAACATTAACTTTGGCAAGGCAGATATGGCTACTTGGCCACAAGTGGTGGATTGTATTCATTGTTTTTCTGGTAGAAAATGGTCCCATTGTTAATTTAGAGTATGAGTTTTTTACCTAGTGAATGCAAAGGAAGGCAAGTTAAAACCCTGACTCTTTGTCAAAATTCCTAATGGGGACTTATGCCAGCAATTTTGAAGTACAGTTTCACTCTTGCCTCCTTGTTCCATTTCACTTGTGTGCTTTCCAGCCAAATTCCTCATCTTTCATAGTGAACTGTAAAATTAGGTGTGATGGGGCAGCTGCCCCTCACTGGCTGGCAAAGGGTTAATAGCAGCCCTTGGAACAGTTGCGCAGGACCCAGCCAACCAGAGGAAGTTTTAGAAGCAGCCAATCAGGGCCAGGCTGGGCCCTATAAGAAGGGCTGCAGGGCAGAGAAGAGCTCAGTCTCTCCCTGGAGATTGAGAGAGAAGGACTGGCTGCCTGTAGGGAGAAGTGCCTGGGACAGAGCAGTGCTGGGCAGGGTCAGGGGAGTAAGCGGAGCTCCAGCCTGGCTGGCTCCCAGACTGAGGCCTTGATACAGGGGCCGAGTAGGTGCTGAGGTTATGGGGAAGTGGCCCAGGGAAAGCAGATAGCGGCAGAGGGGAAGGAGAGGCAGTGAGCGGCTGCCAGCTATAGGGTCCCTAGGTCGGGGCCCAGAGTAGCGGGGGGGCCTGCCCCCCCCCTTTTCCCCACTGGCCACCAAGGGAAGTGGCCAGCCAAAGGACTGCAGTTTGCCGCTGAGTGAGGGGCTGGACTAGGGGCTGCAGTTCACTATTGTGGTGAAAGGCTGGGTGAAGGACTGCCGGTTCCCCCGGAAGGAAGAAGAAAATGGAGTTGGGGCATGTGACATTCCCCTAGTTTTATCAGGACTCGTGATCTGCTAGGTCACTCCAATCCTTGACTCTGGGAGCCGAGCTTTACCTTGCTCTGCTGTGAGAACCCCCCACTCCTGGGCTGTTCACGCACAGCCTCTGGGACGTAAGCTGCTCCCAGCTACGTGAGTGAGCACTTTTGGCCAGCTGCTGCTTGGACTGTGCAACCAAATGACACTAGCCAATATCTCCGGTCCCAAACACAACCCTAGGAACCTCCGTCTTGCAGTGTCCAGTTATGCCCGCTGGACACTGCAAGCTTATATGAGTTCCTCAATTTAACAAAGAAATTGATATGTACCAGGCTTGTTATCCCAAGTGGAGTCTCAGACACACTTCAAAACAAATGCACTGCCTCAGGTAGAATAAACAAACAAATTTATTATCTACAAAAGATAGATTTTAAGTGATTATAAGTCAAAGCACAAGAAGTCAAATTTGGTCAAATGAAATACAAGCAAAATGCATTCTAAACTGATCTTAACATTTTCAGGGCCCTTATAAACTTAGATGCGTCTCACCACAGCTGGCTGGTTGCCCTTCAGCCAGGCTCTTCTCTTTGATCAGCACTTCAGTCACTTGGTGGTGATGTCTATAGATGGAGGTGGAAGAGAGAGGAAGAGCATGGCAAATGTCTCTCCCTTTTATCATGTTCTTTCTTCCCTCTTGGCTTTGCCCCCCCCTTCAGAGTCAGGTGAGCATTACCTCATCATAGTCCTACACTGACCAAGGGAAGGGGCGTGACTCACTCGAGAGTCCTTTGTTCCTGTGAGGCTGGGCTGGGTTTGTCCCATACATGCCCCGATGAGGTGTGAACTTCCCCTCTGCTCCTGGAGAGTTTTGCACGTTTTAAGCCATGAGGACACATTTTCAGCCTTATAACTATATACATGAAACGACAACCTATAACATTACTATAACAACAATGCTCAGTGCATCATGAGCCTTCCGAAGACAGCCAACATGACAAACTTTGCATTGGATACCACACAATCATATTATAAGGATGAACATGGGGGTGCAGGGTGTTCCCCGAGGTACAGAGTGTCACAGTACACAGCCAGAGTGCCATGCCCTGAAGAGGATGCCGCGGTCCGGGAGTGACGCAGGTCCCCACAGACAGTGGAGACAGCAAAGAAGCAGAGATGGAGAGTGAGACACCGCAAGAGGAGGGCACCCTGCTGATGGACAGAACTAATTCCCAGAGCAACCCACAAGAGGCGCCACGGTGGTGAGCACAACCTGTTACATTAGGTTCACAAACTTTTTCCACTTTAGCAAATGCATATCCCAACATGAAGGTTTAGAGGAACTTGTGAAGGTAATCACTCACTGAATGGAACTTGCAGAATTGTTGGAAAAGGGTCACATAATTGGCAAACGTGCAACTATGCTATCAGATGCAGAAGGACATGTGGAGCAACATTTTGCATCATCGCTTGGATATTTTGCTGTATTTAGGTGAGACCCGTTTAGTTTTGAGAGGTTCAGACAAAAAATTAGTCAATCTTCATAATGGTAGTTTGGGGGGTTTACTTGTGTAACCCTTCTGCCAGGTGAAGTCGGCAGTGACAAGGGCCAGGTTCAATATCTAGAAGTTCCTTTTCAACAATACAACACAGAACCGGCTCGAGCCCCCACCCAGTAACCGGGGGGAAATTACACACTACCTCCTGGGCACCTCTAAGAACCAATACTTGCCCTCTCTCAAGCACAGAGTCTGAGTGTAGAAAAGGAACTTTTAATAAAAAGGAGGAAAGTAACACGGCATTAACTTGGGAAAATGCCACAAGCAGGATTCATAAGCATAAAACCATGAGCAAAACACTGTCCCCAAAGTATGTTGGGCAGTGTCCTTTTGCCTCAGATTGTTAAATCCAATCTCAGGCATTCCTTTAACATGCCCCTCCCATCTCTCTCCACCACATCCCCCTCACAGTTGTTGTCCTTGGTCCGTGAAGACCCAGAGTTCAGAGGTCCATTCATGTGAGTTCACCTCCCACTCAGATGGGGTGGGGAAAAAAGGCACCTTGCTCACTCTGCCAGCCACTCCACCAGCCGCTAGTGCAGGCTGGGCGGCCTCTTTCCCCACAGACACTGTCTCGTCACAGGTCTAATGCTTAGACTTGGTTATTAGTGATTTCAGCTCTATTAGTCAGAAACAAAAGACTCCCAATTGAGTCTTAAACAGCTCTGGTAAAACACAGTGGGGAGGGGGAGGGTCAAATGGTGTCTAGGACCCTTAAGCAGAGCCCACCTCACCAGGTACAAACCCCTGTCCCCCCCATCCTCTCTCAACTCCAATGGGCTTTGGCCCTGCTGCTCCCCCACCTAGTGAGTGCAGTTCAATTGAGGGTGAGTCTCTCAATCAAGGTATGCCAAGCACAGTTCTGCTGCCCTTGATTCACACACCAAGGATAACAGCACTTTATTATCCCTGCACTCAATAGCAAAGTGACTTGTGATCCAACACCAGCCAAAAGTGATCTTTTGGGCAAAGCAGCCCCATGATGCTGTGCACATAGGCAGAGTGGGCATGTCTACGCCAACATGGGCGGTTCCTGCAGTCTTCTTCCCCAGCTAGATATCAGGGGAGAGCTCATGCAGACTCTGCTTACACTTGAGTTGCTTGCAAGTTATGACAGTGTGTTTCAAGATCATGTGGAAGCTATTAAGGCCAGTACCACAAACCACATTTACAATGAATATATTGGTAGGGATCACAAGAAAAGTATAGCAGACTATTTTCGACAAGGTTAGGAAAACTAAAAACTTCTCTATCAAGTTTGATAGCACTCCAGACCTCTCCCAAATGGAATGAATGTCTCAGGTGTTCAGGTATGTTGAGGTTTTGGAAGATGGAGTGAAGGTTGTTGATAGCTTTGTAGATTTCACGGATATCCACACCAAAACAGAGGAGGGTATTACGGAGGTTATTTTAGAGAAGCTGACAAGAGACAGTTTAAATATGGCTGACTTCCAGGGACAAAGCTATGACAATGGAGCTAACATGACTGCAGCATACAAAAGGTGTGCAAAATTGAATTCAGCAGGTAAATCAATATGCATCTTTCATCTCATGTGCTGTTCACTCACTATATTTTCTTGTAGAAGCTGCTGCAATTGTTCCCCAAGTTGTTCTACTTTTTGGAATTATTCAAAGACTGTACACCCTGTTTTCCAGTTCTACTAGTTATTGGGAGGTGTTGAAAAACCATATGAGCATTACATTAAAATGCCAAAGCACGACAAGATGGTCAGTAAGGATGGAGGCAATCTGTTTACTACAAAATCAGGTTGAGAGTTTTCCTGATGCTTTAGAGGAGGGCAAGGCTTCATGAAATCTTATGCCAGAATTCAAGGTCAGAACATTTCAGACTTTTTTATACTTGTTTTGGCCCAGATATGGCATACTAGCTTATCAAAAATTATCATTGTAAGCAAAAAATTGAAGAGTCCAGATCTTGACACTCAAATGGCTCATAGTTTGCTTGGTGATCTTTGAGATGCCTTATTGGAATTGCAGTCTTCTGGGTTAGTTGCTGTTTCACAGGCTGAAATGTTAGGAATATCCATGCAGTTGAAAGAGATTTAATCTTGAAGGAGGAAAGTAATGCCAGGGGAACTTGCAAAAGATGAAAGGTCATCAGATCTGGAAAACGTTTTTGAACGAGAGGTTTTCAGCCCCGTTTTAGACGGAACAGTAACACAATTTGATGATACAATTGTAAGTACGATGGAGTTGGAGAATTTTTTTTATTTTTTGGGGGGGGGGGGGCAGGTGAGAAACTGAAATGTCTTAGCAGTGAAGACCTAAACAGGCATGCTCTAAGCTTAGCAATTAGCTACCCTGAAGATTTAAATTTTGAAGGCCAGGAGAACAAGACTGAGCCAATCTTTAAGGGTGAGTTGGAAACAAAGACACCCATTGATCTCCTTAGCTACATTCACAAAAGTTCCTTACATGTGAGTTTCCCTAACACAGAAACAGCACTGCATATTTTTTACTGTCTTCCTGTAACTGTGACTGCTAATGAAATGAGTTTCAGCAAGAAAAAATTAATCAAGACCTATCTAAGAACATCCACAGGGCAGGAAAAGTTAAGTGATCTGGCAGTTATTTCTATAGGAAACTTGGAAGTGTAAGCAGAGTCAGGATGAGCTCTACCCTGACATCTGGTGGTAAATTATGGCGAGTGTGGAGAAGAACTTCAGGGGCTGATCTTGTTTGCATAGGCACACCCACTCCGCCTAGCATGAGCCTACAGCAGCCCAAAATGGTAACTTTGGCTGTTGTAGGAGCCCCAGTTTCTCTGTTATTGGGGCAGGAAGAATAAAGTGTTGTTACCCTGGTTATGTGAATCAAGGCCAGTGAACTGTTGTATGACAGAGGGACTCACCATCAACTAAGTAGCACTTGCTAGACAAGGGACATGGGTTCCAAAACCCAGTGAATGGAGAGAGGTTGGGGACAGGTATTTGTATCTGATGTGATGGGCCCCTTTTGAGGGCCTGCAACACCAATTGCACCTCCTTCTCTCTCCACTGTTGAATGTCAGAGCTAACTTTGATTCCATTAGGAGCCTAGTTACAGACTGCTGAGCTGAATTTGCTTTTGGCCAATGGTGCACCAGCACTAGGGCTCCCCTACTACAAGCTGAAATCACTAAGAGCTGAAATCACTAAAGGTACTAAGAGCTGAGATTGCTGTGTTAACTAGTGGGGGAGCCTGAAGCTATATTGCTGATCGGCTGGTGGAGTGGAGCAGTTTGCGGAGCGGCGAGCGGAGCAGTTTGCGGGACGGTTGGCGTGGCCCACGGAACGGCGAGCGGAGCAGTTTGCGGGACGGTTGGCGCGGCCCGCGGGACAGCGGAGCGGAGCAGTTCGTGGGACGGCTGGTGCAGCTCACGGGACGGATAGTGGAGTGGAGCGGCTCGTGGTGAAGACGGCAGCAGAACCCCACGGAGAGGCGGGGCAGTTGGCCTCGGACCACGTAAGGTGCCCCTTAACACCCTGCGTACCCTTTCTCCCCCCCCTTCCACCCAGGCTGTGGGGGGGCAAAAACTCTGCAGCTCTGGGGCTGCACTGACCAAGGACAGAGACTCTTGGGTTGTTGGACTCAAGAGACTTTAGAGGTGTTGGACTTTTGGGACTTTGGGGTGATCTTTTGGGTTGTTGGACTTAAGACCCTGAGGGGGAAAGGACACTGCCAACCTTACTTGGGGGTGGGTCTTTTGCTCATGGTTTGTATTATGAATCCTGTTTGTGGTGTTTACCCTATAATATGCCGCATTGTTTCCCTCCTTTATTAAAAGGATTTTGCTACACTCAGACTCCGTGCTTGCGAGAGGGGAAGTATTGCCTCTTAGAGGCGCCCGGGGGGTGGTATGAAATTGTCCCAGGTCACTGGTTGGGGGCTCGAGCCGGTTTTGCATTGTGGTATTGAAACAGAACCCCTAGATACTGAACCCGGCCCTTGTTGCTGCCAACTCAGATGGGCAGAAGGGTTACAGAAGCAAGACTGGAATGAGCTAATTAAGGAGATTGCCTCAGAGAAGGCTAGGAAGATCCCTTTGGAAAAGTACTTAGTGGCATTTTCTTTTGCGATGGTTGGAGGAGAAGGAGGATTCCACTAGGTGGCAGAGCACCAAGCAATCCGCGTTGCAGCATCAAACCTTTGTGGATTTAGCCCTGGGTGAATAAACATAGGGCTTCAGCAGACAGACACTGTCTGTCTATCTGGCTAGGTACATATGCATTAGAATTCATCACAGCACACTGTAGTCACAGCTCTCAGTCCCATATCTGGGAAACAAACATTTCCTGAAAGAGACCTTTGTACTTCCAGCTGATGCAGATGGGAGGATGGTCTCATAAGTAGAGGGCTCTGTGCTAAAGGCCATGTCATGTCCTTCACCTCAGCTCTACAGTGAGAGTCAAACAAATCTTGTGAAACACCACAATACATTTCTTGTTTTCTTAGGCTTAAGGAATGAGACTTTGGTATCAGTGCCACTTCAAAGAGAATGTACAAAAGTCCAGGGAACATCTCAGAGTCCAGAATACATCATGGAAACATTAACAGTCATAACAACTCCCACAAGAGCAGCAGTGAACACTAAAGACCCATACTGTGACTGATTGGCTGTCTAGATTTGATACGTACTGAGTCAAGGCTTCTGCTCATCCACCCAGAGCCCTATTTAAATAAACTCCAACATCTGTACCAGTGGAAGATTATTTCTGAGATGAAAATTCTGGGTATCTGTCAGAGAGAGAAAACCGTTTAACAATTGGCAAAGGAGACCTTGGCTGAAGCTCCCTCTTGTAGAAAATAATTTGCCTTTTTAATATTTTATTATTATTATTTAAATATATCAGATTGGCCTAGGATACCATCCGTTGTGAATTCATTGTTCCTTTTACTCTTGAAAACTAACGTGGAAAATTGTCCAGATGATTTATCTCCCCCTCAGATATACACATCATGGGATGAAGCTACAGAGGGAGGAATACATGGAGAATTCCACTCTCTTGGTAACTCGGTGCCTGTTCCAATTCACAGTGAAGTCAATAGAAAGACTCCCATTGCCTTTAGTAGGAGCTGGACCAGATCTTCTGTGCAACTGAGGTATGAGAGCTATTCTGCCCTCAGACTCTGCCTGCCATTTAGGCAGCAAATGCAAAAATCAAACATCTATGAGTACAGCATTCACGCCGTACAATATCTGAGCTTCTGTGACTGTTACCATTAATAATGACTGACATCTACACAGCATTTTTTCCCACCCAGAAAGTTCCTAAAGGACTTTCAAAATTACAGGTCAAATAGAAATCCCATCTTCAGCCTCTGCAATATAGCTGCCTCTAGGTTGAAACTTGGCAACTATTTAGCAGTGCACAGTATAAAAGCACAATAGTTCAGGACTGGAAGTGAAGCATACTTTATCCAAGGCAAACTAGATAGAAAATTTAGGTAGGTGGAGTAAGAGTTACTAGAGTTAGAATTTAACAAGGACATCAGGGATAATACCCCGTTCTTGTGAAAACTGCCACAGGAGCGTTAATGACAACACAGTGCCTGCTAACACCTTGTTGGAGGACTGAGCTAGTAGTAATTCCAGGGGAAGATACTCAGATACTATAGTGATGAGTGCTATCAAAATGCCTGGCAATTAAAGTGATTGAGATAAAATTCTGCCTGCTTAATCACTACCACTTCCCACAGCCTCTGGTTGTTCCTTGGACAGCAAACAAGCACTGAACAGCCTTGGCTATGCTTTTTATGGCTCAGCACATGCCACCTGCTCTCTGTTTTTCAGAGATGTTAAGGCCAGAAGGAAACATTATGATTATCTAGTCTGACCACCTGCTAGATACAGATGATTGAATTTCACTGAGTGATTCCTGCACCCAGTCCATAACTTCTGGCTGAGCCAAACCATATATTTTAGAAAGACATCCAAATCTTTATGTAAAGACTTCAAGTGATGCAGAATCCACCACATCCCTAGGTAAATTGTCCCAGTGGTTAATTACCTTCCCTTTAAATATGAGCATCTTATTTCCAGTTTCAACTGGTCTAGCATCAGCTTCCAGCCATTGGATCTTGTTATACCTTTGCCTGCTTCATCAGAGAGCCCCAGGGTGCCTTCTATTCTCTTCTTTTCTATATTAGATTTTGTATACTACACCTTACTCATCAGTCTCTGAGTAGCTTAGATCTGGATACTGGAAAGAGAACCTCCATTTTTCCTTTACTTCTTCCTTCTCTTCTCCTTCCCATGTTTATGGGATTTTTCTCCAAGGCAGCACTTTAAAAACAACCAGTTTTATTGAATTTCAATGAGTATATACAGTATGTTACAGTTGCATAATATTATTGCTATAGAGATCAAATTGGCATGTACAATTACTCCTTATATACTATATTGTAAATATAACACATTTTGAGCTTCTTCGGAGTCAGATTTAATCTCTTAACAAGCTGTACATTTTAAAACTTTATTTTGTAAGTATTAAACATAGCACATATTCAGTCATCTGTTGCAACCATCTGCTGCAGATCTTATTTTGGTTTATCCTCCTCAGTCTAACAGGGCCCAATACTGCTACAATGAAGTCAATTGGAGTTTTGTCACTCACTCAATGGAAATGAATTATAATATAGAATCATAGAAGATTAGGATTGGAAGAGACCTCAGGAGGTCTCAAAGCAGGACCAACCCCAGCTAAATCATCCCAGCCAGGGCTTTGTCAAGCCAGGCCTGAAAAACCTCTAAGGATGAAGATTCCACCCCCTCCCTAGGTAACCCATTCCAGGCCTTCACCACCCTCCTAGTGAAATAGTGTTTCCTAATATCCAGCCTAGACCTCCCCAATGCAATTTCAGACTATCGCTCCTTGTTTTGTCATCTGCCACCACTGAGAAGAGCCAAGCTCCATCCTCTTTGGAACCCCCCATCAGGTAGTTGAAGGCTGCTATCAAATCCCCCGTCACTCTTCTCTTCTGCAGACTAAATAAGCCCAGTTCCCTCAGCCTCTCCTCGTAACTCATGTGCCCCAGCTGCCTAATCATTTTCATTGCTCTCTGCTGGACTCTCTCCAATTTGTCCACATCCTTTCTGTAGTGGGGGCCCCAAAATGGGACACAATACTCCAGATGTGGCCTCACCAGTGCCGAATAGAGGGAAATAATAATTTCCCTCGATCTCCTGGCAATACTCCTACCAATGCAGCCCAATATGCTGTTAGCCTTCTTGGCAACGAGGGCACACTGCTGACTCATATACAGCCTCTCGCCTGCTGTAATCCCCAGGTCCTTTTCTGCAGAACTGCTGCTTAGCCAGTCTGTCCTCAGCCTGTAGCGGTGCATGGGATTCTTCTGTCCTAAGTGCAGGACTCTGCATTTGTCCTTGTTGAACCTCATCAGATTTCTTTGGCCCAATCCTCCAATTTGTCTAGGTCACTCTGGACCTATCCCTACCCTGAAGCATATCTACCTCTCCCCCCCATCTTAGTGTCATCTTCGAATTTGCTGAGGGTGCAATCCATCCCATCATCCGGATCATTAATGAAGATGTTGAACAAAACCGGCCCCAGGACCGACCCCTGGGGTACTGTGCTTGATACCGGCTGCCAACTAGACATCGAGCCATTGATCACTACCCGTTGAGCCCAATGATTTAGCCAGCTTTCTATCCACCTTATAGTCCATTCATCCAATCCATACTTTTTAAACTTGCTAGCAAGAATACTGTGGGAGACCGTATCAAAAGTTTTGCTAAAGTCAAGATATATCACGTCCACCGCTTTCCCCATACCCACAGAGCCCGTTATCTCATCATAGAAGGCAATCATGTTGGTCAGGCATGACTTGCCCTTGGTGAATCCATGTTGACTGTTCCTGATCACCATCCTATCCTCCTAGTGCTTCAAAATGGATTCCTTGAGGACCTGCTCCATGATTTTTCCGGGGACTGAGGTGAGGCTGACCGGTCTGTGTTCCCCAGATTCTCCTTCTTCCCTTTTTTAAAGATGGGCACTATATTTGCCCTTTTCCAATAATCTGGGACCTCTCCTGATCACCGCAAATTTTTAAAGATAATGTCCAATGGCTCTGCAATTACATCAGCCAACTCCCTCAGCCACCTCGGATGCATTAGATCTGGCCACATGGACTTGTGCACATGCAGCTTTTCTAAATAGTCCTTAACCTGTTCTTTTACCACTGAGGGCTGCTCACCTCCTCCCCATACCGTGCTGCCCGGTGCAGCAGTCTGGGAGCTGACCTTGTCTGTGAAGACCGAGGCAAAAAAAGCATTGATTACTTCAGCTTTTTCCACATCATCTGTCACTAGGTTGCCTCTCCCATTCAGTAAGGGTCCCACACTTTCCCTGGCCTTCTTCTTGTTGCTAACGTACCTGTAGAAACCCTTCTTGTAACCCTTCACATCCCTTGCTAGCTGCAACTCCAATTGTGCTTTGGCCTTCCTGATTACACGTCTACATGCTCGAGCAACATTTTTATACTCCTCCCTAGTCATCTGTCCAAGTTTCCTCTTCTTGTAAGCTTCCTTTTTGTGCTTAAGTTCACCAAAGATTTCTCTGTTAAGCCAAGCTGGTCGCCTGCCATATTTGCTCTTCTTGCTGCACATCAGGATAGTTTGTTCCTGTGCCCTCAATAAGGCTTCATTAAAATACAGCCAGCTCTCCTGGACTCCTTTCCCCCTCATATTAGCCTCCCAGGGGATCCTGCCCATCAGTTCCCTGAGGGAGTCAAAGTCTGCTTTTCTGAAGTCCAGGGTCCGTATTCTGCTGCTCTCCTTTCTTCCTTTTGTCAGGATCCTGAATTCGACCATCTCACGGTCATTGCTGCCCAGGTTGCCACCCACTTCTACTTCCCCTACCAATTCTTCCCTGTTTGTGAGCAGCAAGTCACAACCTTTTTTTTTTATAGCTCTGCAGTAAGGTTTGCAATTCCCACACTGCTGAGGTAGGAGGATTGTAATTTTTTCATATTCTGGTTATACATCTCCTGCCTGTCACTAACATTGTGATAGAGTCTCCTATGGGTTAGTAATATTTCAAAATTCTCAAGAAAAAAAGCCAAAAATTCTACATTTATTTTGAAGGATTTTGAGGCATAGTCAACAATTTCTTTCAGGTGTCACTTAATTTTGGTACAGCTCCTCAACACTGGGTGCATTAATGTTCTCCTTCCATTTGTATTTGTTACTCAGAGACATACTTGGTTTATATGCATGTAGTTTCCCTGGGGTATATTATCTAGTATCTGTAGAGTATAAAACAACTCACTTCTGCACAGTATTTAGAGCAGGGGTCGGCAACCTTTCAGAAGTGGTGTGCCGAGTCTTCATTTATTCCCTCTAATTTACGGTTTCGTGTGCCAGTAATACATTTTAACGTTTTTAGAAGGGCTCTTTCTATAAGTCTATAATATACAACTAAACTATTGTTGTATGTAAAGTAAACAAGGTTTTTAAAATGTTTAAGAAGCTTCATTTCAAATTAAATTAAAATGCAGAGCCCCCCAGACCAGTGGCCAGCACCCGGGTAGTGTGAATGCCACTGAAAATCAGCTCGCGTGCCGCCTTTGGCACGCGTGCCATAGGTTTCCTACCCCTGATTTAGAGTTTATTGTTTGTCTTATATTTACCTATACTTATTAAACTGAAATAGTTTTCCCAAATCTTGTTATCACTGACCATAACTTGTACTTGCAAACATCATTTTTCACTTGTAGTTACAATTTGCCCTCCATTTTTAAATGGATTGCTTTAAGCTTAGCTTACTGACTTGCTACAAAAACAGGAGGGCAGCATGTATTATCTAATTAACTATTAACAGCAGTAATTCACACACTCCTATTATTTGTAAAGATTTTAAAGCCTCTTCATAGGAAAGCCATATTGTTTTAAAATACTAACAGATAGCAACTTCCATGGGCCTCAAACACACATTTTTTCCCCCTTAGGCACCTATGCCCATCAAGGTTTTCTTCTTGCTCGTATATCCCTCAGTCAGCACAGGTAAAAATATTAGAGGGCTCCTGCCTTTATGACAAAGCTTTCATAGACTTGGGTTTCACAGAATCTTGTTCTAAATTAGTTGTCTTAAACTGGAAAATGCAGCCGCCACAACAAACTTGACCACTCACAAGGCAGTTTCAGAACGGAATCGGGTTCAACAAAGTAGGATAGTCCCTATACCCCATTAAGTTTTAATACATCAGGTCTAGGTGAGATCAGGGCTATGGGCATGCAGCAGTCCATTACCATTCATGAGATTATTAAAAACTGTCTTTAATATTTGTCATACCTTCTCTCCCTGCATTAAAAATAAAGTGGATAGATGTGTGTAAATCAGTGGTTGTGAGAGATAGTTCCCTCCAATTTACACACATAAGCTGCCTGTTTAATATGTTCCAAATCACAGTTTAAGAGCATGTGAACATAAAACATCACTATGTCAAGAAGTGAAGTTGTGTGTGCAAGTATTAGTCAAATTTATATGAACAGTTACTTTAGCAAGTCAGTTAAATGTTTGACCAAATTATGGATCTTAGCTCCATTGTGGGCAGAGTGAAGTGTTGGCATTTGTAAAGTGCCAATTACTGAGGTGTCCAGGTGAGGATCCATATTAGCAGAGTTCTCATGGAAGGAGGAATGATGTAATGCAGTGTGTAATCTGGGGGGCCTGGTAGGAGCCTACTCAGTAGCTGAACTTACTACATCTTTACAAAAGGTGCAATGTCTGCTCCCCCAGTGGTGCCCTCCTACATGAGTTGCTGTCCAAGGAAGCAGGATCATGGCTACATCCTCAACCCACTCAGACATGCCGTTGGCATGTGCAGTATTGCCAGCAGTGTGAGTGGGCCAACCATATTGTCAGGGAGCATAAGCAATCACATTAGAGTTACTTGCTGCAGAGGTGCCCTAGCTGAGGGGGAAATGATTCTGTTCCTACTTCCCACAGCACAACTGCATAGGAGTGAGAGTAATTTGGCACCTGATTTTTTTATGTGCATATGTAAGTAGATTTACATTTCTGATTAATATACATGTACAGGTTGCTTGTCAAATAATACATAGGCCTTACATTATACATACATACTATACATACAACCTGCAAATCCCCAAATTGTGAAGTAAGTTGTACCAAGCTGCTGAGCGCCAAAGAAAGTGTGAGTGGAGATTACTGTTATGGGCACAAGCATGGTTAACAGACAAAAGAAAAGGGCAGAGGAAAGAGTTACCTTCATCTTTTATACACACGTGCACACACACAGACAGAGAGATTTTCCCTACCCTATTTCCTCCTATTCTTAACCTGAGATTTTCTTTTCTTTCTCATGTCTGAGAAGAAATGGGTCTTCAAGATGCGTTGGGAAAGCAGACTGTCCTCCTTTGTCCAGGTGCTGGGCAAAACAAAGGCATCCCACCAGGCTTCAGTGGTTGTTATTACTATTTTTAGTGTGAAGGCACCTAAGGAACCCAAAACAGGGATTAGGGCCTACCAGTGTGGGTGCTGTGTGAATACCCACAGACATTCCCAGGCCCAAAGAGCTCACAATCCAGGATAAGAAACTTCCTTTTTAAACCACAGGGACCCAAATTCAGCCACTGTGTAAGTAGCTGTCAGTCCCAGTGACGTCAGAGTAGCATTTACATCATAGCAGAATTTGTTCCAAAAGCTTGAGAACTGGCTGCAAACAGCCAATCACCTACTGTTCTCACTTAAGCACTGAGGCCTGGGTCCTCAAAGGTACTTAGGCACCTAACTCCTATTGATTTCACCTAAATATCTCTGAGGATCTGGGCCTGAGCTGTTAATTTGTTAGTAGCTAGGGGTTTCTGCAGTGGCCATTTACCGAGTTCATAGGTTCCCCATCATATATATTTATTTCAACACCATTATTTTGGTAGCTTCACTATTTTTGCTACATTTAGGGAATCTTTTTTGTGTTAACATCATAGCCTGTTAGCCTAATTCAGTAACAAAAGAGTGGAATTGTGAGAGAAAACCACACCATACAAACTGCTGTTTATTACCTCCCATAAGAGACACTCTCACTAATAGCACATAAATATATGTAAGAGTTCTCAAGTGACACACAGCTAATATGCATCTGTTCCCAACTATGTGAACAATTGCAGCAAGCACTTATGTAAAAGGAAACATGTCTGAATAAAAGCTGTAAACAGTATTTGGCCAGTAACAGCTTGACAGGAAGGTTCAAGTAACAACTTTTCCCTCTTCCTATTTGTTTCTTCAGAAGTTCTAAGCTTTATTTACTTCTCTTTGCTCCCTATTTGAAAGTACATTCAAAAAATCCTTCAAGCTTAACAGAGTCTCTAGCCTGTTATTTAGATCAAAAATGTAATCAGAGTTTAGCAATTGTGAATGAAAGAGAGAAGGAATTGAAGCCTCAAACTGTTGTTTGAGATGTCAGCAGAGGTTGAGTGGATTTCAACTATGGGCACATTAGGTATGAGAGGGTTGGGGTGTTTTTTTTTATCTAGGCTCTAGCAGCCAAATTCTTCCCTGGTGTAAGTGGATGCAAATCAATTTAATGGAGCTGGGCTGTATTTGACCCTATGTTCTCAAGCACTTATGGGCACTGTTAAATTAAATAGGTAAGCTTTGTATTTCCTGCCTGCTGTGTGACCTTAGCCAAGTCAGTTCACCTCTACGTGCCTGTATCCCCCTTGCACCTTTTGACTATCTTGTTTATTTAGATTGTAAGCTCTTTGGGCAGGGACGGTCTCTTGCTATGTGTCTGTACAGTGCTTAGTGCCATGGGCCTGCATCTTGATCAGTGTCTTTAGGTGCTGCTGTAAATAAATAATCACAATTTTCCTGCTACAGGGTCATCTCTCTATTATAACTCTTTCGGGCATTCTTAGCACTCCAGCAAGATCTAGACCCTAAGGTCAGCAGGGGTGTTTCTGGCCCTCTTAGAGTCAATGGAAGTTTTGTCACTGACTTTAGTAGGGCCAGAATTTCACCCCTGGTTCCTAAAAGAAGGACAGTGCAAAGTGTAGTAAGTACAGTACAGTAACACACCAGAACAGTGTAGTCTGTTAATGTAAGGCATAGGGAATTGCACTACTCTACCAAAAAGCTGTCAAATCTGAGCTGAACTATCTTGAGGTGACAGCAGGGAGGATGGGAGACATCTATGGACTCTCACTACAGCACTAGTGTAACAGAGATACAGATTTAGTTGTCCTCAACAATGTATATTAGGGGATTCATATAATAGTGGATTAAACAAAGACAGCAATACTTCCCAGTATTGGGAATTCCTTCCCCAGATGAAGATGGGAGCCATCAACCATATACTGTGTTGCTTCCTTCACAGGCAAAAAAGTTGTGTTTTCATAGATATAGCTTAAAGAATTCTATAGGTTCTTTGTGAATAAAGATGTGTCTTTGAATAAACCATTTTACAAGATCATTCCAGCAACCCGAATGTGACACGATGGACAAATATGGCTGCTCACAGGCATAAACAGCTATGCCAGGGTTATTGTGGCAATCTGCTTTGGCCATGTCTACACTAGAGAGCTTACAGAGGCACAGCTGTACCGCTGCAGCTGCGCCGCAGTAAGATCTCCCATGTAGCCGCTCTATGCCATCGAGAGAGACATAATTAAACCACCTCCAACAAGCGGTGGTAGCTATATTGGTGGGAAACGCTCTGCTGCTAACATAGTGCTGTCCACACCGGTGCTTCTGTCGGTGTAACTTGTGTCGCTCAGGGGGATGTTCTCTCATACCCCTGTGACATGTTATACTGACAAAAGTGCTAGTGTAGACATAGCCTTTGACAAAAGGCATACGAGCAGAACAGCTGTATTATATTAAAGGCGATTCCCCACTACAGGCCATGGGAATGCAGTTGCCTAAGGAAATGGCAGCAATAGCATCTATCTCAGCTGGAATGGTTGGCCAAGAGATCACTACGTGCACTTTTGGCTGGCATTACCTAATAAAAGCACATTTTAAAGTGTGTCCACTGTGTGTGAAAATAAAGGGCATCTTAGCCCATTGCCACCACGTATGCCAGCTCCACTCTAGTAGTGAGAAGTTGTGCCCATTGTACAAGAGTGAGTAGCAGAACATTTCATGGGACTGGTAAATGAAGACCCTGACCAGAGTTATTGTGTACACATCCTTGTCCTCCCTTCTCACCACACAGGGACCACGGGGCTGCATAACCTGCAAAGGGAAATGAGAGGACTAGGAGCTGGGATTTAAATCATGAAAGTTACCTGGAAACCTAGTGTGTGTGGGCAGAAAATCTTCCACCATTGCTCCTTCTCAGTCACTCGAAGGGGGAGTTTCACTTCTGGAAGATGCAATTCTACCTGTAAGAAGCCAGCTGATTGATAATGGCAAGGCTGACATCAGAGGAGTGAAGTTCCATAACAGCATTCTAAGGCTGTAGTAGAGGCAAAACCACTCACTTGTTTTAAGACTGAACTTGATACGTTCATGGAGGGGATGGTCTGATGAGGCTGCCTACAATGACATGTGGCCCCTCTGCGACTACTATTAGCCAATATCGTCAATGGACAGAGTTTGGAGGCTAGATGAGGAGGGCTCTGAGTCACTACAGAGAATTCTTTCCCAGGTGTCAGGCTGTTGGGTCTTGCGTACCAGCTCAAGCTATAACTGATCACCATATTGGGGGCCAGGAAGGAATTTTCCTCCTGCTCAGACTGGCAGAGACCTTGGGGGTGGGGCTTGGCCTTCCTCTGCAGCATGGGGTAGGGGGTCACTTTCTGGGTTCAGAGAGAGTAAATGGTGGATTCTCTGTAACTTGACGTTTTTAAATTAAGATTTTGAGGACTTCAGTAACTCAGCCAAAGATTATGGGCCTACTACAAGAGTAGATGGGTGGGTGAAGTTCTGTGGCGGGCAATGTGCAGGATGAGATGATCATGTTTGTCCCTTCTGGCCTTAAAGACATTAACTGGGAACAGGCTATAGAGCTAATAAGAAACCCCAGAAGTTAAAACAAAGTCACCACATAAATTATTTGAAAATACAATTGTGTTACCAAAAGTGGCCAGTCTCAAAAATGACCATTGTATCCCTTCCCCCAACCGTTGTCCATCTCTCAGACCCCAATCCTACAGTGTACTGCACACAGGCAGACCCCTGACTCTAGGGGAAGCCCCAGTGAGTTCAGGGGACACCAGGGTCCATCCAGGTGCATAGCACTACAGGATCAGGCCTGGAACTTTATAATCTTTGGAGCAGGGACTCTGCTTTCTTTTATTTTTGAAGAGCACCTAGCACATTCTGGGCACGATCAGAAACAAATAACTTGATAGTATTAATACGGAGGGTGACAGATACTGTCTGCTCTCCCCATGGGCCCTGACCAGGTGAGATTACAATGTAAGAGACAAGAAAGTTAAATAGAAGTAGAGTGACATATAAGCAATAGTCAGAAGCCCAGAACTACTAATTTACATTAGCTCTCAACTTGCCTCTAACAAAACAATCTGCCCCACTCTCATTCCCTGATGTCCCAACACAGGGGGCAGGATCCTCCTCAGCTGAGTGATATGTGAAAAGATATTGAATGGGCTGCATACATTTCCCAAATGACAGCTCTGAAACTCCAGTTTGCTATCTCGCTGTAAAATTTTAGTGGAGACGAGGCACTGTAGTTTTCATTTCAATATAGCTAATCAAGGTAAACCTCAGGTCGGAAGTAGAGGGTTTACCTCACCTAGCTACAATGAGGTAAAAATTACCTGCACATTGTCTCCACTAGGGAGTTACAGTGAGATAAGTACCTTAAGTTAGCTATCTCACTTTAAAAAACACACCTTTATTAGCAGTGAAGACATAGCCAAGGAAATTAATTGGGCAAGCTGAGCAGCTCAGGCCTTAGTCAGAGCCACAGACAGGACTCGGCTCTTAGGGCTTGTCTACATTACCCACTGGATTGACGGGCAGCGATTAATCCAGCGGGGGTCGATTTATTGTGTCTAGTCTAGACACAATAAATTGACCACCGAGTGCTCTCCTGTTGACTCCGGTACTCCACCAGGATGAGAGGCGCAGGTGGAGTCGACGGGAGAGCATCAGCCATTGACTTACTGTAGTGAAGACACCATGGTAAGTAAGTAGATCTAAGTACGTCGACTTCAGCTACGTTATTCACGTAGCTGAAGTTGCGTAACTTAGATCGATCTCCCCCCCTCCATCCCCCCCAGTGTAGACCAGGCCTTAGAAAGGAGTTTGCAGAGCGACAGAAGTAGTCATTTATGTTGAAAACTTTTCTTCTGAAGCAGGACACTGCCATTTTCTCCACATTTGTACAGCAGCTAGCACAATGGGGCCCGACCTGGTTGGCCTCTGTGCGCTACCATAAACATCAATGCTAAGATAAGTCCCCTTACATGTATTTTTATATTTGTCAAGCATTTCTTTCCACTTTCCTGCAGTTGCTTTCTGACAGGAATAATAAGGTGTACAAACTGTAGTACAGTAAGATATTCAGATACTCTTTTATGAACAGTTATCCTGGTGAAAGATATTTTAAAATGAAAAACAGCAGCGTACTATTAGCCTATTACCCAGTGTGCATTACAATTTGCTTTTTAAAGGGCACATTCGCATTGATTGAAGTTAATGATTAAATCTTCTGCTTTAATTACATGTGTCAGAAGTAATTTATCAACACAGAAGTAATTAATCTACACTTTAATAAGCAATACAACATTATCTGCAGAACAATTTTTAATCCCCTTTTCTGGCCTTCAGACATCCCAAGGATATTTTAAATGTAATTAAATGAGACTCATATTTTCGTATGCTATTTACTATTAGTTGGTTTTAGGTATATCTTATTAAGGGGGTCTGATAGGGAAACCAGAAATATTGATGAAACTCAGTCACTTTTGGGTCTTCAAACCACAAAAGCTTTGCATGAGTTTTAAACCTTGGGATGCCTGGCTATTCACTGAATAGTCGTCAAAGCGGGATTCATATACCCTAGAACAAACAAGGCTACCGCTGTGCCCATTACTGTTCTTATCACTTGATTAAGAAAGACAATTAAAAAGGCACAAACCTGTTTATTCCAGGGTATAGGAAAAGACCAGCTGATGAAGGAGTAATATAGCTCTGGAACAGGTTTGCTGAGTTGGAAAATGAAGAAGGGGCATAGCAGGCTGTCAGTGAAGGAGGAAGGGCAAGGAAGAAAAGAAGGGTGGTTAGTCCTGTAAGAAAAGGGGAAGAGCCAATGGAGATACCCAGAGTTCAGAGCCCCAGAAGGATACAGGATGACTTGCAGAAGATTGCAAGGGAGTATAAAAAACAAGAGGACTTGCAGCCAGAAAGAACAGGAGGAAGGCCGGAGAATCACACCCTCACCAGGAAAAGGCAGGTCTACATGACTGAGGACTCCCTACAGGCCTGTCGCCAGAGCTGATCCAGAGAACAGAAAGGTGTGCCATCTGCCAGGAGCTAAGATACCAGATGTGGATCAGAGACTGAAGAGGATCCTAATGGGAGCAGGAAAGAATCCACTGACTGTCCCTCATGTGGGAAGAAATGACACAGCTAGATTCTCGCTGGAACATATCAAGGGAGACTGTGCCAGGCTGGGGAAGATGCTTAAGGAAATGGAGGCTCAGTTGATCTTCAGTGGGATTCAGCCTGTCCCTAGAGGAGGAAAAGGAAGGTGAGACAAGATTATGATGATCAACAGATGGCTCAGGCAGTGGTGCTAAAAGGAGGGCTTTGAGATGTTTGATCACTGGGAGGCATTCATCGACAGAGGACTGTTCTCATGGGATGAACTCCACCTGAGTAGGGAGGGAAATAGATGTCTAGAATGGAGGCTGGCACAACTGATTAAAGAGATGGTTGGGAGATGCTCATGTAATCTCCACACCCGATTTTAACATTGACAGAGAGGAAAATCAAGTAAGAACGGATACAGCAATGGAGAAAGGAACAGCAGTGGGTAGGAGAATGGACATTAAGAGGAAGGATAATGCTGATACCAGTCAGATAGGCAATACTGGAAGTAGAATGACTGTACCCAGTGGGGCAAGGAATGTGGGCGTAGCCAAGTGGCAACAGTTAAGATGTCTGTACACCAGTACAAGGAGTCTGGGTAACAAAATGGAGGAACTAGAACTACTGGTGCAGGAAGTGAAACCAGCTATTATAGGGTAACAGACACATGGTGGAATAGTAGGCATGACTGGAGTACAAGTATTGAATGGTATGTGCTGTTGAGGAAAGACAGAATAAAGGTAAAGGGATGAAGTAGCATTGTATATTAATGATGAGGTAGACTGTAAAGAAATTAGAAGTGATGGAATGGATAAAACAGTCTGTTTGGGTCAAAATCACTTTGGGGAAGAAGCTACTAGAGATTCCCTGGGGATAGTGCTTGGTTTGCTACAGACACCCAGGATCCGATTTGGATATGGATAGAGACCTCTTTAATGTTTGTAATGAAATAAGTACTACTGTAAATTGTGTGATTATGAGAGACTAACTTCCCAGATACAGTTTGGAGGAAGTGCTACTAATAATAGTAGGGCCCAGATTTTCCTGGATGTGATAGCTGACTGATTTATTCACCAAATAGTTGCTGAAATAACAAGTAGTCAGGGCCGGCTCCAGGCACCAGCTGACCAAGCAGGTGCTTGGGGCGGCCACTCGGGAGAGGGGCGGCACGTCCAGCTATTCGGCGGCAATTCGGCGGAGGGTCCCTCACTCCCGCTCGGAGCGAAGGACCTCCCGCCGAATTGCCGCCGCAGATCGCGATCGCGGCTTTTTTTTTTTTTTTTTTTTTTTTTTTGCTGCCTGGGGCAGCAAAAACCCTGGAGCCGGCGCTGCAAGTAGTGATGCCATTTTAGATTTGGTACTGGTGAGTAGTGAGGCCCTCATAGAAGAACTGGCTGTAGGGGAGAACCTTGGTTCGAGTGATTATGAGTCAATTCAGTTTTAACTAAATGGAATGGATAAACAAAAATAGATCTGCAACAAGGTCCTTGATTTCAAAAGTGCCAACATTAAAAAAATTAAGAGAATTAGTTCAGGAAGTGGACTGGACTGGAGAATTAAAAAATCTGAATGTGGAGGAGGCTTGGAATTACTTTAAGTCAAAGTTTCAGAAGCTGTCTGAAGTCTGCATCCCAAGCAAGGGGAAAAAATTCACAGGGAAGGGTTGCAGATCAGGCTGAATGAGCAAGCTTCTCAAACAGGTGATTAAGAGAAAGCAGAAAGCCTTTAAGGAATGGAAGGTGGGAGGGATCAGTAAAGAAAGCTACTTCTTGGAGATTAGAAAGTGTAGGGATAAAGTAAGAAAGGCCAAAAGCCAAGCAGAGTTGGACTTTGCAAAAGGAATTAAGAACAATACTAAAAGATTCTATAGCCGTACAAATAAGAAGAAAACATGGAAAGAAATGGGGTCACTAAGCACTGAGGATGGGGTGCAGATTTTCACTACTTGGAATTAAAGCTGGCCAAATATTATGAAAACTGTTTTGTAAATATTTTGTTAAATTTAAGCATGCTAAGTTCACTCTATTGTTATTCATGGGGTAGTTATTTATTATTTGCAAGTATTCAATGATCACTAATGTATTCATAATCACTTCTGTGACTTCTGACAGTTACATGAAGTTTAGCATGGATGATAACATACTGGGAAAGCACTGGTGGTTATTCACTACTTGTCATTAATTATTCTTCTGTTTAAAGAGTGTCAGTCAGCCTATCAATGGCAGAGATAATACCAGGTGATTCAAAAGGTTAATCGCATACAACAAATAGAAAAGAGTAAAAGTGAAGTATGTGTAAAAAACACCCACCAGCTGAAATTCATTCACAAATTATTGGTGAAGACTTATGAATAACAAGTACACTACCTGAAAATAGGGTTAATTTGTGAACCATTAATAGAAAAATAAAAAAGAGCCACAGTTACCATTTTTTTAGTGAATTGTTCAACCAGCATTACTTGAAATGTGGGCTGCTGTTCTACTAGCATTTAAAATATTAAAATATTTCAAAAAAGCTATGATTCTTCCAGCTTCTAAGAGATTAATTGTTCTAATCACGTCAGATGTCCTGTACAGAAAGTGGCCTACACTCACTATGCAAGGTTCTCCTCTAAATGAGGCCAACACCTTGACTTTAAAGATAGCCACAATAATTGACTTAATGACAAAGTGCAGAAGAAACTTGAGAAACCCTTCCAAGTAGATGGAAACAAGTGGTGAATGTACATAGGAAGGGAATTGCCAACTATATGGAAACCAGACTGGAGACTCAGACTAGAAAAGGCTTCCTTGTTAGATTCTAAGCTCATATAGGTTTCTCCTCCTGACAGAGAAGTCCCACAGTCCTCATCCTCAAGGCTGTGCTAATCAAGGTAGGCTTCTCCCCTGGCAGAGGAGTCTCACAGTCCTCTTTCTCCTGAGGGCCGTGTTAATTCCAGTCAATTACAGCCTTAGATTAGCCTCCCATAGGTAGCCAGTTTTTTCATAGTGCTATTCCTCTATGGGTTGGAAATAAGCATCTTTCCTCCACTAGTATCTCCCCTCTACTCTTATGAGGGAAGCGACAGGTTATAAGCCATACTCCTTCCCAGTACTTATTCTGATTGGCTGGGAAAGAGGGGAGCCTTCACCCATCCTGCACCACAAGGGTCCTGGTCCCAGGCCCTTAAAGATTAATCATCATCATGGAACCACTTTCTCTCTCACAATTCCTATTTCCACCTAAGCCTTCTTTTGTTCCAACATTCTTCCTCTCTGGCCTCCCAGACTGCCCCCCTCTGGCCTTAAAGGGCCAGTATAGTGACACCAACTAGTTTGCACACATCCAGTTCCTAATCTGTTATTCCATACCTCATAGGCATACAGATCAGTATGAGCTGCACTATTACTTAGGTTAACGGGTCTAAAGCATTCCAGAATATCTAGTTCTCAAAGCTTCCAATATTCAGTGAACCAAAAAGACATCTAAAATGACAAACCCATTCATGGGTAGTTGCTCAGGAATAATCAATCTGTGTCTAAACAGTTTATATTCAGAGTATTTTACATCATTTTGCTTGAAAACAGGAATAAAAATATTGTAGAAAATTCAATTTTTCACACCCCTTGTCTACACAGGTATCCCAAGAATGGAACCCTTAAATAGTATACATTCTTCGGTCTTGACTCTCTTTTCAGGGCTCTCTTCTCTGTAGGCCACATTCTAGGCTAATTCTCTATAATCCCCTTCTGGAGCACTCCAAAATCCCAAATCAGTTGAAGTTCACTTGCTCCTTCCATCCCTACTGGCTTTGTGCCACACCTTAGGAACAATGGGCTCTGGGTCCTTTGGAGTCCTTGGGCTGATGGCAGGTCTCAGCCCTTAATTTGCTAGGCCCTGGAGCTAGACAAAATTCTTAAGTGGGGGGGGGCTCCACCCACTGGCCAGGTGAGTTAATTAATATGCAGCCCCTCTGACATCTAGGACTTTAAAATTAAAAGAAATCAAGGGTCAGCCAAATTGAAGAACACTTTATAAGAAGGATAGGATTAAATTAAGAAAGGGATAATAATAGGAAGAACTGGGGTAAGAGAAAAGGCAGGAAAATCAAAGGGAGCAAATAAGTGAGTAGACAAATTAAATCCACAACCACAAACTATCTCCTCTGTGACAGGGTGTGACTCACCACTGTGGCATCTCCTGCTGGTTGCCTTGCGGATCAGCTCCATAGGTCAGTACGTTGACTCTCGGTGGTGTCTCGCCCGCCATCACTTCTGCTCCTGGACCCATGTCGCTCCAAGGACCACGGCGTACTCTTCAGGATACTACCCTCTGGCTGTGCCACGCTCTACTCCCCTGTTCCAGGGGACAATACCACAGTCTGACAGTCTAGCCACTTCCTCGGTGGCAAGTGGGAGGGGACAACCTGTGCCCTCCTACTACTCCAGGTCCCGGCTCAGGGACTCTGTAGATGGCAGCCACATGGTGTGTCCCCTCCAACCTCTCAGTCTACTTCCCCTGACTACTTCCCCGCAGCCCCAGCACCTTCTCTGCCCTTATCTCAGGGCGTCAGCCTGCCAATCTTAGCAGTCAGCCAGGAGCTCGCTCTCACTCCCCTGATCCTACCCAGCACCGCTCTGTCCAAGGTGCTAGCATTCTTCCTCCTGCAAGGCAGTCAGTCCTGCAGCAATGCAGTATATTTAAAGGGGCATGGTGAATGGCTGCTATCTATAGGGTCCCTGGGCTGGGACCTGGAGTTGAAGGTGGGCCTGGGGCCTCCCCCACCAGCCATTGGGAAAATGGCCTGGACTTTGAGGCATCCCAGAAGGGGAACTGAACTGTAGTGGCCCAGCTGAAGAGCTGGGGCCAGAAAGGCCCTGAGAGGGTGAAGACACTGCCTCCAGGGAAGGAACCCTGGGACACTGCTCTAGTCTAGAGCAGGGACAAACTGTGAGAGAGACAGCACAGAGGGCACCGAGTGCGGTCCCTATTGGATTTGAACCCCGAAAGGGGTTTGTGTTGCTTTTATCTCACAGACAGACTGTGTATGACTTGGCTGGAGGGATGAGTCACTGAAGACCCACCACGAACAGAGAGAGAGTGCAGGCACATGCACTCGGCCGGGGGCGCTCATGAGAGGTGAGTGCGACCCCGTTACAGGGGGAGTGGGTTTGAAGAAGTCAGCTACAATTACAAATGGGACAGGGACATAGCAGATGGGTATTGGGAACTGGAATTGAAAATATTTGACCATATTTAGATTAATATTATAGAATATTTACCCTTCTTCTACCATAGTTTATAGTAAGGTAACAATAATAAGTAGTGTTATCTTAAGAAGGGAAACATTTACATGCATGAAAAATGCTAGGGTCTCAGTTTGGTGCCAGATGGCAGTAGACTGATCAAGTCCTAGACTCAAACAAGCTTTCTGGCTTTATACGGTTGTGTATAAAAAGAACATTACTGGGCTTCTGCTGTGTCTGATACTCAGACATCAAGGGGTTCCTTTTCAAAGTGCTACAGTAAACAGGAATTGTGCACCCAAGCCCCATTGTTTGTTAATGGTGCTCTCTGTGCATATCTGCTGCTCTCTCTTTTGAAATCTGCCCCTCACTGTTCAGAAAAGGATCTTTTGTTCTGAAAACTTGGAATTTGTATTTTAGAAAGAGACAAAATTTCATAGTCTGCCCTGTGCTGTGCAGGTATACGAGCTGGGAGCAGGAAGAGGGAGAGAGAAGAAGATTTAGGGAGCCTGTTCCTCACCCCATTCACTATACAACACATCAGCAGGATTCCTAACCAAGGCCTGATCCAAAACCCCTTGAAATCAGTGGTAAGTTTCTCCTTGATTTCAGTAGGCTTTGGATCAAGTCCTTAGTTCTTAGTAGAATGCTAAGCATGGGGGGGGGGGGAGGCTGCAGTGCAGATGTGACAGTCTGTGCCCCTATGTTCACCATTTTAATAGACTATGATAACTTTTGTACAATCTATGCTTTATGAGATATTATTTGAAAACTCATAATTTGCTGATAATTATTTTCCTGGTAAAATATGTGTGGCAACATTGCATGTAAAGGTATAAGATTCTACTGTATAACATTGCTTTAACATGTTCCAAAGTTAGAAAGGCAGCCCAAACCAGTTTTTCAGAGACAAAAAACACATTGACGCCCCAGCCAGGTATCAGCATAATCAAATAGACTATCAAGTGGGCTATCATCTGGATAAGCAGCCATGCTTTGGCAGGAAGAAGGGTGTAAGTGAGAACTTTAAACATTGGCAATGGAACAGCTGGGGGGTTTCTGTGTAAACAGACTGGCTGTTGCCTGAACCCCCGCTGGAGGTAATCCTTAAAGAGGGGAAGAGGATATAAGAATGAGAAAAAAGCCCTCAAATCACTTCTTCCTCATCTCTAGTAACATCAACAACGTTTGAAAGACAAAGCATAATTGAACTGTGGCGGGGGAGGTCCTGGCTGAAGCAACCCAGAAAGACTTCTGTAAGTGTATGGCGAGAAAACCCTTTTTGCTTTTAAATTCACTTAGTTTGTGTTTTATCTCTTTATTTTCTTTGTAGCCAATTCTGACTTTTATGCCTCATTACTTGTAATCACTTAAAATCTTTTTGTAGTTAAACCAACTTGTTTTATTGTTTTATCCAAACCAGTGTGTGTTTGGATTGAAGTGTTTGGGAACCTCCACTTGAGATAACAGGGCTGGTACATATCATTTCCAATTGATGAAATGAGGGACTTTCTATGAGTATATATGATCCAGAAGGAAAGAGCGGGGCAGTACAAGATGCACATTTCTGGGGACAAGTCTGGGACTGGGAGTTTGCTGGTGTAATTTTGCATCTTAGTTCAGGAGTGGCTTGCTGGAAGAATTCCTATAATTTAGCTAGGAGTGATTTTGCATGCTAGAGGCTGTGTGCAAGGAGGACCAGAAGTGGTTGTTCTCTCAGAGATGCAGTGTAAAAGGTACCTCAGGTTGGAGATTTGAGGGGACACAGCTGTCCATCTGTCCAGATTGTACCCTTGGTAATGTCACAGCAGACAATACACCAGTATTTCAAGGAGGCATGGTCTGGCAGCTTGGGGGCATGATCAGTCTCCTGCAAGCTAGTGTATATGGTGCCATTTGCAGCACCTTAACTACATTACTTCTTTGGGAAGAAATAGCAATGTGTGTCTTACTGTGTGGTGCTTGGATCCTGCGCATTGCCCCCAGTGTCACTGCTGTGCTCCTGGAAGGCCTTTTAGGGACTGAATACTGGCCACACTGACATTGGTGCACTACTGGTCCCATAACTGGCATTTGTATAAAAGCCAGTGCACCTTTGACAGGAAGGAGAGTCTTGTTTGTAAGGCACTAGCCTTAGGAAACTTGGATTCAGTTCCCTGCTCTGACAGACTTCTTGTGTGACTCTGGGCAAGTCACACTGTCTCTGTGCTTCAGCTCCCCACCAGTAATATGGGGAACAATAACACTTTCTTTTCCCATTTTTGTCTTATCTAGTTACACTATAAGCTGTCAAGTCAGGGGCTGCCTTAGCATGCATTTACGTAATGCCTACCACATTGTGGTTCTAGGCATCTACAGGCTACCTTAATATTAGGCAAGATTGAGAGCACCATCTATCATTAAGGTTGTCCAACATTTCTGATTATAAAGATCGTGTTTTCAGTTGCTTATAACGTTATGGATCTTTAAACCACTTGGGCTGAAATTTTCCATGCAGGGCATCTGCCTCATCTGTTCATCCAGTTCTGAGAATGAGGCTAGCACCCATATGCTTTAGAACAGGAACATTAAATTTGGCGGCAGGAGCTTTTGCATTAGGGATATACATTTTGCTATCTCCATGACTCACCCACATCTAGCCAACGTATAAGCCTTTGGGAAAATCACAGTTTGCACATGCTCAGTAGTTGTCTTAGATTTTAGCAACTAAAATCTCTGAAGATTCTGCCATCACTGAGCATGCTTGAGCAACTCACAGCTTCTAGTGCTGACCAGACTGTGCGTGCACCATCCAGATACAGTGACCAAGCATCCGCCATCCTGTCAAAGCTCCTACCTGTGACCCGACTGAACATGTGCCATCCTCACAGAACAACTGAGCATGCTCCAGCCCAGAGCTATGAGGGCTCAGAAGGACTTTCCCTGAAATGACTGCTCCAGGCCATGGTGAGGCTGGGCAGCAGAACTGAGAGCAGGGAGTCACATTTTTTCCCTGTGCTCTCAAGAACTCCCTGCCAGCGCTGGCTCCAGGGTTTTTGCCACCCCAGGCAGCCAAAAAAAAAAAAAAAAAAAAAAAAAAGCCGCGATCGCGATCTGCGGCGGCAATTCGGCGGGAGGTCCTTCGCTCCGAGCGGGAGTGAGGGGCCCTCCGCCGAATTGCCGCCAAATAGCTGGACGTGCCGCCCCTCTCCCGATTGGCCACCCCAAGCACCTGCTTGTTAAGCTGGTGCCTGGAGCCAGCCCTGCTCCCTGCTGCCACCCAGGCAGCATGGAGGAGGAAGCTGTCTGATTTGAATGTAGAGGGAACAAAAGTTGGACTGGCGTGGCGGGACAGGAGTAGATTGGGACAGAGTCTGCTGAGACTGGTTGGTCAGGGAGACTGGGACAAGGAGCCAGGCAGGAGATGGGAGGGAGACTGAAATTGAATGAAAAGGCCAGGGAGGGAGACAGATTAAGAGCCAGTGAGAGGAGAGAAAGATCAGACAAGGATCTGAGAGGGGGAACTGGGACAGGTTGGGCAAGGAGAGGGGGGAGAGAGAGAGAGAGTTAAGTGGTTAGGGTACATGGGGTTTGGACAGCAATCTTGGATGGAAGATTTGAGATGGTGTTGAATTATTGTGATATGAATGAATGTGGTGAACATGAGTTTGGTAGGGCATGATATGTCTGAATTTACTAGAGGATTCTGGGAGCAGGGTTCTCTTAGCATCAGACAGTTGGTATAGAAATTTACTGAGAGTGATCAGAGGCTCTATCTGCGTGTGTGTTTCAACATGGAACTTTGGAACATATCAGCCGATGGCCAGCTCATCAAGTAAAGAAAACGCAAAAACACACAATCAGTGAGCTTGGCACAGGCTGACCTGGGTCAAAATGACCCTTTTAGATGGCACCACACTAAGAGCTCAAGTGAATGATTGAGAGAGTAAACGTCAACTTATCTTTGGTCTCTGTCTGTTTTGCAGTCCCTTTTAAAATATTAATTAGGAAAAACCAGCAATGAAACCCCCACAGGGCATATTTTGAGGACATGTGACTCCTTTGAGAGCAGAGGGTATAAATGTTAATATCATATGTACACTTCTTAGTTCCCCAATTAACATCTGAAGAGGTCTGTGATGCTGTAAGACAGAGAACCTCGGGGTAACCAAGACCCTGCTTTGGGGGACATTCGACAGCCCAAATACTTGAGAAGAGAAGTCTCCATCTAGGACTGGTAGCTATACCTGCTTTGTTTGCCAATTAGGATACTGTGTAAGGCCAACATAGTTCCTGAGGCTTTATGCTTGGGGAATTGAGGCTTATTAGGAAGACTTATTATATAATCTTTTACTGCTTGTGTGATTCTCTCAAACTGCTGTGCATTGAGCAAATTGAATCTGAATTTTCACGGGTACTGGTAACAATCTGCCCAGTTGTGGGCCAGTAAAGATCCATTTCAACAGAAGAGACTAGGACTTCCTGGGAAAGAAGTCCAGTTTGTGTGTAGCAAACACAAATTGCACAGCCCTATCCCTCTTTGGAGTGTGTGTGTTTGGATAATCTGGCCCCACATTTTCTTGCACCAACGTTCTCCTTCAGCTCTGATTTTAAAAAGAAAAGGGTTAGTTAAAAATAAATAAAAAAGAGTATCAAATAATTAATGAGAAAAAATATGCCTGCATTTTAAAAGATATGCTGTTTTATAAAAATGGTGGTGCTATAAATAAACATGAGACTGAGATGTGTTTCATGTAGACAATGTCCTGTAGTTCAGAGCTATCGCTGGTTGCTCTGGTAACTTTACAAGATTTTTCCCCCCTTATTAACTGGAGAACAAGTAGGCATATAAAATGCACATTTGAGCAATTAGACAGGGAATCAAACAAAAGCCAGAGGTCAAGGGTGAGATGAATTACCAAAGATACCACAAAATGAAGAGCTTCAGTACCTATCTCCAGTGGTGTTACAGGAACTGCTCTGGTTCCTTAAACGTCTCCTTGCTGCATTCAGATTACAAACAGCTGCTGCAGTGGTGCAAAGAGTGCTGTTGACAGCACAAAATGTAACATTTGAATGTTGGTAAAATTGTACATTGGAGTCAGTACTGCGTTTGGATTTACAAGAGTTTTCTTTTTTTTTTTTAAGAAGCACAGTCAGTCAACACATAGGGCCATAGTTTGTTCTCCTCTACATGTGTGCAAATCCACTGAAGTCAGTGGGCCAATTTATTCCTGATATAACTCCACTGAAGTTAGCAGAATTACACCAAGGATGATGAATGTAGTCAGTGCATTTAGAAACTTTTGGTTGTGTGTTCACTGGATGTAAGCCACATTCAGTGGTGGTATAAAAGTGTCAGAAAATGGGTGTCAAACTTGCACCAGGTTGGCATCCAGTGGCATTGAAAGTGAATGGAGCCTACATGGCAGAAGGGATGAGTATTGCAGAAACAGCACCTAATAAATATAGGTTAAGGCTCGGATGTCACACTAATCTTACATCCTCTTCTTTGCATTTCCTGCTACAAAGCTCCTTTCCTACCCTTGTTGTGTAAGTAAGGCTTGACTGCATTTTCCTCCCTCCACTGGTGCAGTTACATCAGTGCAAGAAAGCAGATTGTAGATAACCGCTGATGCTAGTTTTGCATGCCAACTAGATGTCAAATTCATTCGTTACACAATTGTAACCACACCCATATAGACCATTTTGACTGACTGCCCCAAACATGACACCCTCATCATCATTTATGTTTCAACTGAATTTAGTCCAGAGACTTACGTGGGAGTTGTACCTGCTTACACCAGTTCTGAATTTGACCTAGGTTTCATACATTTTAAAGTCTAAAATAGATCCATAGCGGAACAAATGTATCTCTGCTGTAACACCATTGAGTTCTCCCACTTCAGCCCCCAGCACAACAGGCATGATTGTTTTCTACTGTTATTAATACTTACTATTATTACTGTAGTGCCTGGAGATACCAGCCAAGATTGGGGTCCCATTGTGCTGGGCACTGTACACAGACAGACAGTCCCTGCCCTGAGGATCTTACAATCTAGTGGAAAACAGAGGTGCAGAAAGATGAACTGCCTTGCCCAGGGTCACAAAGCAGTGCTGGGAATGGAATACAGGTCTCCTGACTCTGAAGGGAGTGCGCTATGCGTATGACCATGCTGCCTCTCAGCTAGCTTTCTACTGTAATGAAGGCCTAGCACAATGACAAGTTAGCCATTTGGCTAAAGACAAATGACTGTGCACTACTTAAGTCTCACTTAGGCCTTGTGCTGGCCCACTGCAGAGAGGTGCTTTTCTCCTTGGATGAATAGAAAATAGTGGGGGTGGAGGGGGGGGTGTATTCCAAAGTTCTGTAGAAGATTCAGTTAGTTTGTGCAAAACTCTAGAATTAATCAAGCCCTTAATATGGAATGTACATTTCCCAACGCAAGATTAGAAATGATATCACAAGAATGGATGACCAACTGTGAAGGGGCATTAAGCGCTGTTTCTATGATGACTAGTTAATAAATCTGAAAGAAAGGCAAAGGCCAGAATATAATTGCTAACAGGTAAGTGACTTTGCTCCTCTAGACGTAGCGAGATCCCCGCATGAAACAGAACTAGGAAACAACGCTAATAGACAGTAATTTTCAAGTTACCTCATGGTAATAGCATCATAGAGATGTTATGACTGTGAGATACTTTGGAAGTTAACGTCTGAGAGAATACTAGTATCCCAAAGCCATATGTTTAGGCAATCATGCAGAGGTAGCTTTTGGACTGAAACTTCTCCTTTGCCAAGTGTGTGAAAGTCTGAAGAAAATCATTTCGGCTGGTTTTGGCTTGTCAGAATCTGGCAAAAAGTGTGATTCCCCTCCCCCCCCACCCCCCCCGCGCTCTCCCCCCGGTCATACTTCAGTAAAAATAAATACACAAACCACAACCAAATCAATCAGTTGAGCTATACTGATTTACACTTGATGAGATTCTGTCCCAGTGCCCCAGGTAAGTGTGTGGCATCAATATGTATTACTGACAAGATTATAATGCTACTATGTTCCAATTCCTTCTTTACACAGCAAAGCATGTTAGGATTTTTTGACTGCTGCTGTGCATGGAGCAGATGTTTTTAATAGAGCTGTAAAAAGCAACAAAGCAACAAAGAGTCCTGTGGCACCTTAAAGACTAACAGATGTATTGGAGCATAAGCTTTCGTGGGTGAATGCCCACTTCATCAGACACATCTGCTCCAATACATCGGTTAGTCTTTAAGGTGCCACAGGACTCTTTGTTGCTTTTTACAGATCCAGACTAACACGGCTACCCCTCTGATACTTTTATAGAGCTGTTCACAGTGATGCCCAGATCTTTTTCCTGAAAGGCTTCAGTTAATTTAGAACCTTCTAATGTGTAAGACTATTTCAGTTTAAACCTTCCAATCTTGGCAAATGAGAGGACAACTGGATTTCATCTCCCACCACATTGCCAGTCACCAAGCTTGGTTATTAGGCACATATTCCAACTCTTTGTTTTTTGTCTCTAAGGCAGTTTCTGAGAGCACTTCATTTCTTACTTTATAATTACTTAGTTTCTTTAACAGCCTCTTGAAGGGGATTTGGGAAGAGGCTTTTGAAAGTTCAAATGAAATGCATTAGCTAATTCTCCTTCAGCCTATTGTTGATATACTTAAAGAATTCTAGTAAATTGGAATGACATCATCCTTCTTTACAGAAACCAGTATGGTTTGTCTCCATATCATGTAGATGTGTTTTGTAATGCCAGTGTGACAATCTGTACACCTATGTTCACCCCTTTTACAAGACTGTTTCATTTTGCACAAAGCATACAGTGTAAGGTATCATTTGAAAACTCATGATTTGATGATCATTATTGTCCTGGTAAAATGTGTGGCAACATTGTATGTAAATATAAAAGATTCCACTGTATAATATTACCAAGACATATTCCAACATGTTTGTGACTGCTCTCAAGAACAAGTTCCCTTATTCAAGGATATAGTCCCATTGAGATCACTTGAACTACTCACTTTGGTCCAAACCGCTTAAAACAGGGGTACTTTGTGCCATCATTTAAATGTGTAAGGCCTGATTTTACAATTCTTACACTGAATATCATTTACCAAACTCCCTATTCCTATTCTCACAGGAATAGCGCTGTGAGGGGGAAGGGAAGGTGGCTTTGCACTTCCAATATTCTGGGGTCCTCCATGGTCAGTCATAAGTCTGGGCAGCTCTAGCATACACTCACAGGCAGGGACACCCCTCCCCGCACCTCCTCCAAGAGATCATTCCACACATGAGAATAGGCTGGAGGATGATGAGTGCAGCCGTAAGGCTGGATGCTAGGTGCTGCAAAAGGGGGCACCATGGAGCCATTCCACCTACTCTTAGCTGGGGAGCTCCTTTATACTGGAGTATATACTGGAGTCCTTTATACTGGGGGGACAGTTCTGCCCAGTTTCTAGTGCCTTTTCAAGGGATATATGGAACTGATGTGCCTTGGATGATTAATAACTAATGATTCCTTCTGGCCCTCAACAATTTAGAAAAGCACCTCCGTTTATCCCAAAATAGGATCCATCCATGAAGACAATAAGAAAATGGCTCATATCATGTTAGACACTTTGTCTAAGGACGCACCGATCAGCCAAAGTTGGGAGTTCCTGTCCCTAAGAATAAAAAGTAAAATGGCTAAAAGTGTTGTGAATCATCTGGGCAAGAATCTCTCATAATCTGCATATGGATAAAAACTCTCTCTCTCCCAACCTAGCTAAAAAGAACTCCAAGTTACCAAGCAAGGGTCACACTTTGAATTCCTATGCAAAGTGACCCATTGCAGATTGAGTAAATCAAGAGATAGGTGGGGAAGCTGTAAATTAAGTAAATTAGAAACGTGGCTGTAAGATTGAAGCGCAAATTGCCCTTTACCCCAAGAAATCCAAACCACATGTTTTCACCCCAAATTATAAACAATATGTTGTTTTCCTTGTAAAGCATGTATACCCTGGATAATCTGTCTTTCATTCCAAATTAGAAGCTTCACATTTGTTTGCCTTGTGAGTCAGATCTACAGTCTTCTATATGTGAATGTCTCTTGTTCTATTGTAAATCCTAAATCGGGATATTAAGCAACTTCTCTTAAAGGAGCATTCCAGTTGATAGTAGGGCTAATAATGAAATGCAGTACTCGAAATGAATCAAACAAAGCCTCCAATAAGAAAAGGATTGAAGAAATGTGTTATGCACCATCATCATCTACTAGATACCAATGGAAGCAGCAAAGAAAGAGAACTAAAACCTAAGCACTCACTTGGCATGTACCCAATAGAAATAAGATGGCTCCCAGGGCTGGCCTTAGGCACGGGCTAACAGGGCGAAAGCCCAGGGTGCCGTTACAAACAGGGCGCCTCCTGAGCAGGGGTGCCCCTCCTGCTGCTGGCGTCTGCAGCCCTGCGGCTTCTGCCCCCTGCCGTGGAGCTTCCTGTCTGCTGTAAGGAGGGGAGGGGGAGGGAAGAGGGGCTCTGATGTCAGGCTGTCCCCTGCCCCTCCGCCATGTACCCCATTGCCGCAGAGCGGGGTGTGTGGGTCGGGGGTGACAGGGCTCACCAAGAGAGGGACGGAGCTGCTGGCGGCTGCTGCTGTGTCTGAATGAGTTTTCCTTCTGACTGGTGAGTGCCGCTCTCTTAAAGTAGCAGCACGCGATCTCACACACTCCCCCAGCTCACACACGCTGTCTCTTTCACACTCGTCACCCGTGGGCTCTGGCAAGATGCAGCCCCATGTGTGACAGCGCGAAGCCCACCTTGAGCCACATTGCGAGCATCAGGCACCACAAGCCACAGCAGCAGTGCAGAAGGGTGGCAATACACCATATGCCATGCCACCCTTACTTCTGCGCTGCTGTTGGCAGTGACATTGCCTTCAGAGCTGGGTGCCTGGCCAGCACCCATCAGTATCAGGCCACCCTGCCAGTGCTTAATTTGAGCCAGGGCTGAGCTCTGGCATCTCTTTCAATACAAATTAAACCCTGTGGGAGGCAACAGGGCCCAGAGGTGATGGGGTGGGGGAAGCCCAGGGAGCCCCTGGGGGCCAGGAGTCATATGTGGGGGCGCCAAAATAAGTTCATCCAGGGTGCCATTTTCCCTAAGGCTGGTCCTGATGGCCCCCTCCTATGAGCCCTGATACTAGGGTATATAAAATCCTGTAAAAATATAAAATGAAGTCACCATATACTCAAGAGTTGTCTGAACCAATAAAAGAAGCAGCAGAATCCTAAATGTAACCAACACCCGGACCAGCTGTGTGAAAAGGATCTCACCAATTCCAGGGTTAAAAAAATAAGAAATGGTGAGATTTAATTTAAAAGATTGTATTTCCCCTTCTCTTCTTTAATATAAACACCTGTAGGTTTTCTTACTTAGTCTACACACTGTAGTGAGACTGCAAGTAACCATATTTTAGATTTTAACTCCTTTATAAATCCAAGCAAGTTAGCCTAAGATTGAAAGCAATTTTTTAATTTTTAATGTTCTAAACTTGGTCCAAAAGGGACCATCTAGTCAAGACTCTATGAGACACACTCTTCAAAGAGCCTGATCATATTTCCTTGGAAGTGTGATAAATGTGTTAAGAATTGAGAATTTATGATCAGTAAATGTCATAAGAAATCTTGGTAGTTGCATTGTTTCTTGAGATAACTGCTGAACCTCAACTCTAGGATGTGATTGCTTGCAAGACTGTATTGGGTGTACTATACACCTATAACATTCATTGTCTACACCTGAGTGTGAACCACTGGTTGTATACTAAAGTGGTTCCGGGTGAATTAACAAATTGTTGGTTGGTTAAGAACAAGCAAATATCCAAACTTGTAAAATACTGTTGAAGCTGACCTGAAAAAAAACAGTGTTAAAACTAGTAAGTTAATGTTCCCTGGACTCCATCAGAAGGGGTTATCCAATTGGATTATAAACATACTGGCAAATCTAGCTTGTTAAATTTCACTTTTAAAGTCCGTCTGGCACCCTGGCAAATTCATAGATCGACCCCTCCCCCTTCCAGCTTTGTGCTGCCAGAGCAGCATAAAGGGGCTGGAGTGCAACACAGAACCTGCCCCCTCCCTCCCGCAGCTTGCCTGTCGGTTGGCTGCCATTTTAGCCAAAACCAGGTATTGAGCCAGCAACCTCTAGAGACAGTAAGTACAAGTCTTTACAGCTTGAGCTAAAGAGGCCAATTCTCGAGTGGAGAGCGGTAATAGACTCCCACCCTCAGGGTCAGGCACAGAGGGACACAACACACACACCTGTATTTTGGGGTTTTTTTTACTGCAAGTTTGATAGGCCCCTGCTGATCAGGGTAGCATAGCAAAGACAACTGGCCCCGAGTTACTTTTCCCTCCATCTGGCTAAATCAAGATATGAAGACAAAAAGGATGGAAGAAGCTATAAAGATCACACGAGGTTGAATAAACAGATTCAAACCTATGTCACAAGTTTCCTTTTTATTCTCTAATCTTCCAAGCTAAGGCACCTCCTCCGTATCAGCTTAATTAAAATCTCAGAGCCACATGTGTGGCATAGGTTTGGATAGGTCTGTCTTACACAGCTGTTATTGTCTGGCAACCATGAATTTCAGTGACATTTATTTCTGCTTTGGAAGAAAAATATTCTTTTTTTAGAATAATTCAGACAATAGTTCTGACACTAGATATTTGTTTTCTTTTCTCCAGTGCAATCCTGTCAACTTCTAGTTAGCAGTCTACGTGAACATTTTGGGGAAAGAATGACATTTTGAGAACACTATAAAGTTGACTTACAAATGTGTTTCAGTGATTAAAGAGCCTAATGATGATACTTAGTCCCTGTCTCAGTCTGTAATATCTTAACCTGTGTGGGCCTGATTTTTTTCTTTTTTCTTTTTTGTCATCCTTACGTACATTGAGTAAGACTGTGCTCCATGAGCGCTCACTTTGAAGTAAATAGAGTGAGGTACATCTGTGTGAGAAAGGGTTGAGAATCAAGCCCTGAGTTTGTACAGGGGCCCGTCCACTAAGGGCCCAAGCCTGACTTTGGGCCGTTAGGTGCTACAGTAATGATTTGACTGTTCTCATCATCACTCTTTGTTTAATTAGTCATTGTAATTTACTTAAATATAAACCAAAATTAGGTTTATTGAAAAGCAAGTGCTGTGCAGTCACTGAAATGCATGAAAAAAATCAATCGTAGTGAATTGCTGTTTCTTTTTCAAAACAAGAAAAGCTTTCCTTGGGTTTTTTTCCAAAGGAGGCTGCAGCAGCTGTTTTTGACATAACAAATTCACTATTATGCAAGGAATTTCACGGGGAAGATTTCTGCACTGATCTTATTTACAGTGACGTTTTTACATGAATCTTATTTATTTTACATATATGGCATTTATATTAAATTGTACTTTGTTTTGCCCTTATCTAACCCAATGACAAATGTCACTTTCTGTTACTGTAAAAAACTGTCTGAGAAGATGGGTTGGAAACAATATTATGCCTGTAGCTGCATTAAAAGAAAACTTATCTCACAGCTAGATGATCAAACCTTTTCCCTAGTCAAATTAAAAATGTGATCTGGGTCAAATTAGGCAGGGATAAGGCAACTGAGGGCCTGATTGAAAGCTCACTGAAGTCAATAGGTGTCTTTCCATTAACTTCAATGGGTTTTGGATCACTTCACCCAGCTTCATCTCTTTACCAACTTTTCTTTGATAGGTTTACATATATTCAACAAGAGCCGGACTTTGTGCTGTGCTCAGATGCCGAATGAGTAACTAGCAGGCCAGGGGCAAGAACAGGCAAACTTCCAGTCTCAACATTTTTCAATTTTGACTCTGCCATTGTAGATATGAGCCTTCTGTTTTTCACACTAAATAGACTTAGCTCTTTGATTCTATCACTTTAAGGTATGTTTTCTAACACTTTAATCATTCCCGTGGCTCTTCTCTGATCCGCTCCAATTTATCAACATCCTTCTTGAACAGCGGGTATCAGAACTGGACACAATATTCCAGCAGCAGACAGACAAGTGCCAAATAGAAGTAAAATAACCTCTCTACTCCTGCTTGAGAGTCCTCTGTTTATTCATCCCAGGATTGCATTGGATCTTTTCACCACAGTGACAGTGGTGTAGTCCTAAACTGCGGTGTCTCCCTGCTGGCCTGGCCTTCTAACCCCACAGCACCATGCTGCTCTAACCCCACCCCCCACACTGCCGGTGGCCGTGCAAGCAGTGGTGTAGTGAAGCTGGAACACTGTTCTGGAGTATTCCAGGTCAGCTACACCCCTGTACAGCATCACACTAGGAGCTCATGTTCAGCTGATTATCCCCCTAATCTCTTTTAGAGTCACTGCTTCCCAGGATTGAGTTCCCCATGGGGGAAGTATGGTTTATATTGTTTGCTTGCACCCACTTTACCAAGAGATCCAGATTGTTCTATATTAGTGACCCGTCATTTTTATTATTTACTACTCCCCCAATTTTTGGGTCATCTGCAAACTTTATCAGTGCTGATTTTGTGTCTTCTCCCAGTCATGGGGGAAAAAATGCTAAATAGAATAGAGCTGTGACGGGTGCCACTCACCCCTGTGGTGCCTCCTGCTAGCTGTCCTGGGGATTAGCTTTGCTCGCCAGTGCACCCTCTTCTGGTGATGTGTTGCTGCCATCACTTGTGCTCCAGGACCCACATCACTCCAAGGACCGCAGTGTCCTCTTCAGGACACAGCCCTCTGGCTGTGCCACACTCTGTGATCCCCCCTTCTGGGGGACCTGCAGTCTGCTGTCCAGCCACTTCCCTCAGTGGGAATTGCAGCCCACTGTCTGGTCACTTCCTCAGTGGCGGGGGGGCAGGGACCCAGGCTCACCCACTACTCCAGGTCCCGGCCCAGGGACCCTGTTGAAGGCCGCTGCTTGCGGTGCCCCTGCTGATTGTTCAGTAGGTTTCCCTAGGACATCTCACCGTGGCTCGAGCACCCTCTTGGCGCTTGCCTCAGGGCCTCAGTCTGCAGATCCTTGCAGCCTGCCAGGAGCTGCCTTTAGCTCCGTGGATCTCTGCCCACAGCACTACTCTATCCAGGGTGCTTGCTGCCTTTAGCCTGCAAGGAGCCAGTTCTTCTCAAGCTCCAGGGAGTGACTGACGCTGCTCTGCTCTGGAGCCGTTGCCTGGAGGCAAGGATGTTAACTTCTGTCCCACTGGTGTATATGGGCTTCCCCTTATGTTTGGTAGGGGTGAGCTGGTCCTTCTCCTCTGCTAGAGGGAAGGTAAGGGAACCCAGGCCCACCCATTCACCCTGAACAATTATCTTGCTGTACCCTGAGCTGCTCCTACCTCCTTTGGCTCTGTGGGCTTCTGCAGCCTGTGCCTGTGATCATCCCTTTTCTGGGGTTGCTTCTCACCAGCTTGGTGGCAGGACATTCTTTCTCTGGCCTTCTTGCTCCTCTGGCAGCCATCCAGCCCCGCTGCTTCTCAGCTCTTTTATTCTCCTAACTGCTGTGAAGCTGCCAGTGTTGGCCAGTCGTTCCTGAATTAACACCCCATGATAATGCCATTTGAACTTCTATATCATTCTAGGTCTTTTTAATCAATGTCATGCAGTACCAAATTGAATGCCTTACGGATGTCTAAGTATATCACATCAACACTATTATCTCTATCGACCAAACTTGTAATATCAAAAAAAGATAAAGTTAGAAAGGATCTATTTTCCATTAAACCCATGTTGATTGGCACTAATTATATTACTCTCCTTTACTTCTTAATTGAATTATATGTCAGCTGCTCCATTATTTTGCCTTGGATTGATGTCAGACTGCAAAACCTATAATTACTCAGGACACCCTGTTTACTCTTCTTAAATCTTTGCACAATCTTAGCTTTCTTCCAGTCTTCTGGAACTTCCTCAAGATCCATTGAAAATCAACATCAATAGTTCAAAGAGCTCCTCAAATAGCTCTTTGAAAACTCTTGGATGCAAGACCTGGACCTGCTGATTTTAAAATGTCTAACTTTAGTAGCTGCTTTTTAACATCCTCCTGAGCTATTCATGGAATGAAAAGAATGATCTCTTCCTGTGATTTGAGGACTTCAATAACTCGGGCATAGGTTAGGAGTTTGTTACAGGAGTGGGTGGATGAGATTCTGTGGCCTGCGTTGTGCAGGAGGTCGGACTAGATGATCATAATGGTCCCTTCTGACCTTAAAGTCTATGAGTCTGTGAGTCTGTGATGATATTCCATCTGTCTTTTCTCCTAAATACAGAACTGAAATATTTATCGAACATTTCTGCCTCTTCTGCATCACTATTGATAATCCTACCATTTCCACCTACTAATGGATCAATACCATTTTCAGAATTCTTTTTGTTCCTAGTATTCTTTTAAAAACTCCTTAACTGCTGGCCATTGTGTCCCTATGGTTCCCTTATCAATTTTCTGCAATTCTTAGCTTCTGATTTACATTCATTACTATCAGCTTCACCTCTCTTTGACTTGTTCTATCTATCTATCTATCTATCTATCTATCTATCTATCTATCTATAAATAGCTGCCATTACTTCCCCTCTACACCAGGTCAGTTCTCTAACCAGTGTAGACATCTTCCTTGATTTGAAGGATTGTGGCTTTTTGGGCATCAAGTAAAGTGTTCTTAAACAATTCCCTGTTATTCACTTTTTTTTATTTAAAATTCTTCCTCCTAGCTGATTTGGTGCATAATTAATTTCAGTTTTTGTGAAACTGGACCTCTTAAAGCACCAAATATATATAATCTATATATTACTGGTCTAGACTTCATTTGTTTGCACAATATAAATATGAACAAATCATCACTTGTACCAAAGCTACCATTAATTTTAGTTCTGTGATCAGTTCCTCTTTATCCATCAAGATGAGGTCTAATATAGAATTCTCCCATGTTGTTTGCAACATTTTTGCATTAGGAAAAAGCCATCTATAATATTTAGACATTCCAAGGATGTTACAGTACTGGCAGTATAAGACCCCCCAGTATATGTCAACTTAAACTGACCAGACATCCCGTTTTAAAGGGACAATCCTGTATTTAAGCCCTTCTGCAGGTGTCCTGACTCTTTCTTAAAAACAGACAAATTGTCCTGTATTTTCTGTTCCCCTCTTCCCCTCATCAGTACTGGCGGCCGGATCCCAGCTTGCCAGCTGCCTGCTCACCAGCAGTGAGTAGGGGGTCCAGTGGCCAATGATGGGGTTGGGTTTGCAAGGATGGGGGTGGGGCAAAGGTGCAGCGTGCGGGGCCGGCTGCTCACCCTGCTGGTCCATCAGCACAGCCCCCGTTGCGTGCTGAGTCTCGGCCAGCAGGACCCTGCCCCCTGTCCTGTTTCCAGACATCACTGGCTGTGCACTGTGAGCTGCGGTGGCTGGTGAGTGCGGGTAGGGGCCAGGCAGTGGCCGGTTATGTGTCTCTTCTGCTGCCCACCCACCAGCCCTTTATGTGCTCCCCCTCTCACTGTCCTCTCCCTGCTTTGCCCCTTCACCTCCCTCCCCGCCCCCAGCCCCATTGCTCTTCCATATTCCCCACGGCAGGGTGCGTCCCGCTCCCAGTGCTGTGTGGTGAACCAGCCCCTGGTTGGAGTGCTTAGCTCACCAACAGCCTGGCTGGCAGGCTCCTTCCTTCCCCCACTGCCTCTGGCTGGGCCAGCGCCCTGGGAAACCCCAAGACCCTGCAGCCCATGGCGCTGGCCAGGAGGAGCCAAGCCCTGCATGTGCCAAAGCCCCGCATAGTGCTGGCACAGGGAAGCCTCTCCGCCCCTCAGCTAAGCTCTGGAGTGGCAGGGGGAAGCAATTTCCAGACTGTTCATGCCCAGTCACTGCAGGCTCCATAGCAGCCCCACGGGCAGGGGCTTAGTACCCTCTTCACCAGCCTCCACCTCAGGGAGCAGGGGGCTGCTCCGTACCCTAGGCACCCTCCCCTGCTGAGGCACCTCTCTGGCCTGATTCACTGACGCCCCTGCAGTCAGGTTTTCTGGGCCCTGGTGCACAATGCATCCTTAGAGCTTAACCCCTTCCTCCCTATGCTGTAGCCGGAGGTGGCTGGGTTATGTCAGTGGCCACCAGCAGCCTGGAGGTGTTAGCTGCCTTTTGACACTGTGCGGGCAGGAAGGGACAAGCTGCTTCCAGCCACAGGGGACTGGGATGGGGGGGGAAGAGATGAGCTCTGCAAAGACAGGGGCCAGGTCATCCCTTCTCCCTACCCCCCGCCCTGAGGTTGGAAGTAGCTCCCATCCCTTCCCTTCTGCACAGTGCCGAAAGGCTGCTGCTGGCCACATTCTAGTATGAACCCTGGCAGAAATCTGGGGTGGGATGGGGAGGGGGACAAGTGATCCTGCATGCTCCCCCCATGTGTTACCTCAGGAAGACATGGCGCCAGGTACCAGGAGAGGTATCTGTAATTTTACCCTGTGTCCCATATTCAGGATAGGGAAATATGATCCCCATAAGCATACTCAAATTGAAGTCCCCTATGATCACAGTTTTTTCCCCCTACACATTATAGACAGGTATATAAAGGAGTGGGTCATCCGGTTCCTTATTGTGATTGGTGGTCTGTGGCAGACACCAACTAGCTAACTCAGAAACAGGTAATACTATTTTTGACAGCATGCCTGTGCCACTCCCCCTCCCTCTTTGCCTAAATGATCCTTCATAAATAGGTTACATTTCATTTATGTAAATCATCCCACCAGGCTTCAGCAATACCATCTAAATTGAATTTATGCTCATAAATGAGCAATTCCAATTCTCCTCAACTATTACCCAGGATCTTATAATTGGTGTATAGGCAATTAATGAATTTCATCTCTTCCTAGCCTTTGGTTCCTTGATTAATTTTGTTCTCAACATCTTGACTCTGTGCTAAATGAGTGCTCATTTCTTCCCTCTTTTTACTCCCCTCTTTTGCTATTAGTGTAACACCCTCCTGACTATTCTAGCCAGCTCATCCTCATGGAGACTGGTTCTCTAGCTTGTAGATTCTGCGGAGCCTCTTTGTAAAAGAGATGCCACATGGACCACCCCTTTTCTCAGCCTCCTATTTTCTCACTACCTGGTTCTCAACTGGAATTATTTTGTGGATTATTGCATGAGAACTGCTGCCCTACTACACTTCCACAAGTATTGCCACCTTCCTATTGAAGACTAAGGGAATTCTAGTCTTTTTCTGTCTATGCAACTCCAGCTTTTAATGTGACCCTCACTTGGGTGTCTCTGTGCCTGAGTATTTCAGAGTATGTCAGGCAGCAACTAGTTTGGGGTTTCTTTCTCCATTTCCCCCATGGAGGGAGAGACTTAACTGGCTACTATCATCCATTTTCCCTTTCAGTGGAGGGTGCCAAATATTATACTGAAATGAGCCAGAGTGGAGAGGAGTTGTTCTCAAATGATGCTAAAGGAACCTCCTCATGTACTATATATGTTCAGAATGGCTTTATCATACAGGCTTTGGCTGTCAGCTGACTGTTTACAGCACGTCTCAGTGTCAGGAGAAGAACTGCAAGGAGAAAACTGAAGCGGTTTAATTTAAAACAAATGCATTCATTTTAATTGTTTCTGGATGAGTTGAAGTCCCAAGCGTTTGGTTGAATTACAGTGCTCTACCCAAGGAGTAAAGCCCTAGCATTGACCTATGCTGTTAGCTCTAACTCACCCAGAAATAATAATAATTGTGAGTCTGGAGCCCAGATGATATTTTTTGCTGATTTTTTTTAAAGATAAGACAAGTTACAAGGGCCTGATTCTTCCTGCTTACACAATGCAAATTAGAAGAAACTACACTGAAGTCAATAGTTCACAACTGTAAGTGAGAGGAGACTCAGACCTCTGTATCTTTATTACTTTCATGGTTAGTTCCTTTCACAATAAAAGTGTTCTTCATTGCTTTGGTGTTTCACCTTTTAGGAATGAGAATTATGTCTGATCTTAATTCCATAGTATGTGGTGACAACTGGATAAAATATCCTATATCCTCCCTCAGGGGCATCAGATAGTAGTGTGGATTTCCCTTAAAAGAGAGAGAGAGAGAGAGAGAGAGAGAGAGAGAGAGAGAGAGTGTGTGTGTGTGTGTGTGTGTGTAGATATCTCAGAATCAAGGTTTCCCTTCAAGGGTTTTATGTTGTGTAATGAGAAAGAGGGAAGAGTGATGAAGAATCTCAGAATGTTAATAGGTTTCATGTCTGCTGTCTCTGAAAGATCCTGTTCCTTTAAACATATCTACATAGGACCAGGGGGAGGAGAGGTGCTGCAGTCCTTTTTTCTAGGTGGAATTTCCTAAGTGCTGAAGGTTTCATGCCCAGGTATAGCTCATTGCTGTAGTCCAGATGAGAGGTGACAAAGGCATGAATAACTGAGGCCAGGTCTTATCCTTCCAGGAAGGGAAGTCTCTCAGCCAATGAGAGACGTAGAAAGCATTACTCAAGGCTATTGCAATGTGAGAGCTCAGCATCAAGTACTCTTGAATTATTCACTGAGTATGAACTGAATTGACCAATTGTGGATATGAACGTTTAATCAAGTAGTGGCTGCAAACTCTTAAACACTTTCCTCTGCCCACCAGCATCACCTCTATTCTGCTCAGATTCAGCCAGTTAATTCATGAACTCATCTCATCCAAGCAGTAGGCCATGTTGGTGGTAGTGGTACAGTCCTATGCAGTGAAGGATAGGCAGAGCTATCTCCCCATTGCATATTGCTGGCACTTGAGTCCATGTCATCTGCCCAGTTCACAAAGCAGTTGCATGTAGATGTTGAAGAGGACCAGAGAGAAAACAAATCCTTGTGCAACTCCATAAGTGAGGGGGTCTAGTGGTGGAGGTGTAGTGTCCCTTCACTACTCTTTGGGTACATCCACCCAGGAAGGTCTCAAACCATTTTAGTGCAGAACCATTTTAGTGCATTACCATTTAGTGGCAAGACTCCTGCCACCTCTCTGGTAAGAAAGCAAAAATCTCATAATCAGTGTCAAATGCTGCAGAGAGGTCCAGCACAATGAAAATGGAAGTTTATCCTTGACAAGAGATCATCCATTAGTGCCACTAAAGCAGTTTCAGTTCCATGTCCTGGCCGGTAACTGGCCTGCTATATTTAGCATGTTAACATCAGTTAAATGAGCTTGCAGTTGGCCTTTGGCTAGCGTGTCTGAGCTTGCTCAGGTTTGTCACTAGCTGATAGTTAACTAGGACTGAGGTACCCAGGGTAGATTTCTCCAGTGCTGATGACTGTTTCACAAGACAGGAAGGGCATGGGTTGGCTTCACAAGTTCTTGTGTTGGGATGCCTTTAGGGTGTACAGAACTTCTCGATGAGTGAATGTATTGCACTCTAGCAATGCAGATAGAGGAGATGCATGCTATTTTGAGACGGATTCCTGAATGTGCGTGATCTTTTCAGCAAAGTAGACTGATAGCTCTTCAGAGAGCTTGGTGTTTGGCTCTGATGTAGGTTGTAGGCACTTAGGAATGATGAAGTGACTTATTCTGGATAGCTCCTTCTCAAACAGCATCTTTCTACAAGTGATCAAGTTCATACTGCTGCACCATGTTGTGATCTTTTAATGGTCTCACTCGCAGAGGAGAGCTTTCAGCAAACAATGGGCTCCCTGCATTGTTCAGTAGTTTCAGTAATATTTTCCTTCAGTTTGACTTGGTTTCAGCTCAATAAGTCACTTTGGGCAGCACGTGAGCAGGCTACTGGGCTAACAAGGGATAACCGAATGAGAACCTAAGGCCCTGGGCTTGGCAGTTTATAATATGGGGAGGAAGGTGGAGGGGAGAAGCACTGTCCACACAGGGAACATCACTGACTCCAATTCATTCTGACCCACATCTGGTGACTGGGGCAAAGAAATAAAGATTACCTGGACTACAAATACTGTCAGGGTGATCTAGATAATACTTAGTCCTACCTGGGTGCAGGGGATGGATGAGATGACCTGCTGCGGTTCCTTCCACTCCTACATTTCTATGATTCTACATGCCACACCTTGATCGTAGTTTGAGCCAGTTTAGAGCTACTTAACATATGGCCACCTATGACAACTATTTCAGATGCTAGATACAGTTAACCTGTGGGGCTACCCTGTGCCTCTCGATACCAGAAAAAAAATCATCCAGACTTTCACACTTTTTAAAAAAAGATGGCAATGTTTTAACAACTCATCTCTGTGCCCTTGCTTCCTCTACTGCACTCTTTCATTTAGAGCTTGTCTATATAGGGACACTCAGGAAAGTTAATCCTAATGAACTAAAGCTATGAATTTAAAATGAATTAGTTAAACCTTATTAAATTCCTGTGTGGACACTTATTCAGAATTAAAGAGGACTTAATTTGGTTTAGTTTAATTCATGAATTAAGCAAAAACAACTAGGAGTCCTTGTGGCACCTTAGAGACTAACAAATTTATTTGGGCATAAGCTTTCGTGGGCTAGAACCCACTTCATCAGACGCATGGAGTGGAAAATACAGTAGCAGGTATATATACATAGTACATGAAAAGAGTAACAGTAGGGGGAAATTAGTATGGTAAAATTAGGTTTGCTGGCACATGATGGCATATATCACATTGGTAGATGTGCAGGTGAAGAAAGCCCCTGATGGTGTGGCTGATGTGGTTAGGCCCTATGATGGTGTCCCTTGAATAGATATGCGGACAGAGTTGGCACCAGGGTTTGTTGCAGGGTTTGGTTCCTGGGTTAGTGTTTTTGTTATGTGGTGTGTAGTTGCTGGTGAGTATTTGCTTCTGGTTGGGGGGCTGTCTCTAAGCGGGGACTGGCCTGTCTCCCAATGTGGNTCATCAGATGCATGGAGTGGAAAATACAGTAGCAGGTATATATACATAGTACATGAAAAGAATAACAGTAGGGGGAAATTAGTATGGTAAAAATAGGTTTGCTGGCACATGATGGCATATATCACATTGGTAGATGTGCAGGTGAAGGAAGCCCCTGATGGTGTGGCTGATGTGGTTAGGCCCTATGATGGTGTCCCTTGAATAGATATGCGGACAGAGTTGGCACCAGGGTTTGTTGCAGGGTTTGGTTCCTGGGTTAGTGTTTTTGTTGTGTGGTGTGTAGTTGCTGGTGAGTATTTGCTTCTGGTTGGGGGGCTGTCTCTAAGCGAGGACTGGCCTGTCTCCCAATGTGGTATATGCCATCATGTGCCAGCAATGCCTCTCTGCCATGTGCATTGGCCAAACCGGACAGTCTCTACGCAAAAGAATAAATGGACACAAATCTGACATCAGGAACCATAACATTCAAAAACCAGTAGGAGAACACTTCTGTCTCCCTGGTCATTCAATAACAGACTTAAAAGTGGCAATTCTGCAACAAAAAAACTTCAAAAAAAATGAGAAACTGCAGAACTGGAATTAATTTGCAAACTGGACACCATCAAATTAGGTCTGAAGAAAGACTGGGAGTGGATGGGTCATTACAAAACCTAATTTTACCATACTAATTTCCCCCTACTGTTATTCACACCTTCTTGTCAACTGTTTGAAAGGGGCCACCCTCATTACCACTACAAAAGTGATTTTTCCTCCCTTGGTATTCTACTGTTAATTGAATTGTCTCATTAGGCTGACCCCCCCACTTAATAAAGCAACTCCCATCTTTTCATGTGCTGTGTATATATACCTGCTACAGTATTTTCCACTCCATGCATCTGATGAAGTGGGTTCTAGACCATGAAAGCTTATGCCCAAATAAATTTGTTAGTCTCTAAGGTGCCACAAGGACTCCGCATTGTTTTTGCTGATACAGACTAACACGGCTTCCACTCTGAAACCTGTCATCATGAACTAAGGTCACTTTAATACCGAATAAGAGCATCCACACAGGAGCAGTTTAATGACATTTAACTTAATCTATTTTAAAAGCTAGTTCAGATTATTTTTCCTTGGTCTCATGTAGACCAACCCTTATATTGCAATACAGTCAGGGCATGTATTGTCTTATGATATGTTTGTACAGTGCTTAGGATAATAGGGACCCAGTAGTAGCTGGGACCTCTAGGGGCTACTGTAAGTTAATACATTATTTCTATTTACGGTAGTGCCTAAGAAGGTTCATAGACCCATTGTACTAAGCACTGTACAAAAAAACCCTATGAAAAGTACATGCTCCAGAAAGCACGTAATCAAGATTTTAGACAATATGTGGCAGTTACCTAAGCAAATGCAGAGTGCAAGGGTGGGAGGAGGTGGCAGATGTAGACAGGTGGGACACTTGAATAAGTTAGCCATAACAGTGGACTCAGTCATATCTCACACGAACCCATGCCCACTAGCAAGCAGCCTGGTTATTTTAAAATCCCTCTGTCCTTGAGTATTACCGTCTCGTGTCAAAATGTTTTATTTTTGGTTTGTGGAGATAAAGAGATAGTAGATGCTGCTTCTTTAACAGCAGTCCATCATTGTTTGTTTGCTATCAATATGCATTCTCATCCGGTTATAAATGGATTGGTTTTCTATTCCTCTCCCACACTTTGACACACAAAATCCTCCTCATTTATTTAAATTAAATATATAAAGTGGACTCCATCCAAGCACATCAGCATTCATTTTTCCTGAGCCTTGTTTACAGCAGTGCTGACATGAGCCATGTAGAAATGCAAATGAAACAATTTGCATAAGAGCCCTTGGAGANGTTGCCTGACTCACAGGAACACAGGATGGCTTACAAGTAAACAGAGCCATTTACAACAAATGGTCCTTGTCAATGGGAGCCATCAAGATTCTAAACCACCATTAATGGCCCACACTTTGCATAATTACAATAGGACTTCAGAGTTAACTTCATATTTCTAGTTTTAGATACAAGAATGATACATACATACAAATAGGATGAACACACTCAGTAGATTATAAGCTTTGTAATGATACCTTACAAGAGACCTTTTGCATAAAGCATATTCCAGTTACATTATATTCACATTCCAAGCATATTTTCATAAAGCATATGGAGTGCACCATCACACCCATACCCATTGATACTGATCGGAATGTTGTTATTGACTTCAGTGTCTGCAGTAATATGCCATAAAATCAGAGGGAGAGTTGGGAAATATGGAGAAAGGATGGGGGATTATAACCAGGTGCCATTATATCTAGCCCCCAATACACTGTCCCCTACTTGGAACTGCATTAGTGGAATAATTAGGTCCTAACAATAGATAGTTTTAAACTTGAAAAACTTTTAACAATTTGAATATATAGGATGGTATCAAATAGTTCTTACCCATGCAGGGCCCTTAGACTACTTGTAACCCTGCACAGCTGCGATTATAGCAGTGGTGCATACAAATCTGCACATGCCTTGTCTACTAAGCTAACACCAGTCTGGCTCCATTGTTGCTAATCCTATTTCAGTTCCATCAGTGTTAGCAACCTTGGGAGCTCTAGTGTAGATGTCTGTCTGGCTCCACAGTGCCCTATTCACTAACTAAACTTGTTTTGAGAAAGTTAAAGTGATATGTTTCAGAGTAATAGCCGTGTTAGTCTGTATCCGCAAAAAGGAACAGGAGTACTTGTGGCACCTTAGAGACTAACACATTTATTGTAGCATAAGCTTTCATGGGCTACGAAAGCTTATGCTACAATAAATGTGTTAGTCTCTAAGGTGCCACAAGTACTCCTGTTCCTTTTTGCGGATACAGACTAACACGGCTATTACTCTGAAACATATCACTTTAACTTTCTCAAAACAAGTTTAGTTAGTGAATAGGGCACTGTGGAGCCAGACAGACATCTACACTAGAGCTCCCAAGGTTGCTAACACTGATGGAACTGAAATAGGATTAGCAACAATGGAGCCAGACTGGTGTTAGCTTAGTAGACAAGGCATGTGCAGATTTGTATGCACCACTGCTATAATCGCAGATGTGCAGGGTTACAAGTAGTCTAAGGGCCCTGCATGGGTAAGAACTATTTGATACCATCCTATATATTCAAATTGTTAAAAGTTTTTCAAGTTTAAAACTATCTATTGTTAGGACCTAATTATTCCACTAATGCAGTTCCAAGTAGGGGACAGTGTATTGGGGGCTAGATATAATGGCACCTGGTTATAATCCCCCATCCTTTCTCCATATTTCCCAACTCTCCCTCTGATTTTATGGCATATTACTGCAGACACTGAAGTCAATAACAACATTCCGATCAGTATCAATGGGTATGGGTGTGATGGTGCACTCCATATGCTTTATGAAAATATGCTTGGAATGTGAATATAATGTAACTGGAATATGCTTTATGCAAAAGGTCTCTTGTAAGGTATCATTACAAAGCTTATAATCTACTGAGTGTGTTCATCCTATTTGTATGTATGTATCATTCTTGTATCTAAAACTAGAAATATGAAGTTAACTCTGAAGTCCTATTGTAATTATGCAAAGTGTGGGCCATTAATGGTGGTTTAGAATCTTGATGGCTCCCATTGACAAGGACCATTTGTTGTAAATGGCTCTGTTTACTTGTAAGCCATCCTGTGTTCCTGTGAGTCAGGCAACAAAGAATGGAGGCTTGGGGTCTCACAGGACATGTGACCATATCACCTGGTACTGGAATCCATCTTAAAATCTGGTGTTTTTCCATTTAGAAGGAGGGGTGGGGACCCAGAGAGACAAAAGATTCCCGTCTTGGGCCAAAGCTATAAAAGTGGGTGGAACAGAACAAAGGAGGCTGCAGTCATGAGAAAACCCTTAGTTACCACCTGAGCTGGAACTAACAAGAACTGTACCTGCTTTGAGCAGGGGGTTGGACTAGATGACCTCCTGAGGTCCCTTCCAACCCTGAGATTCTATGAAAGGATTGGGTCCAGACTAGGAAGGAGTCTAGTCTGTGAAAGAAGCTTATTGGAACATCTCTGAGGGAGAGATTTACCTGTATTCAGTTTCTTAAATGTATTAGGCTTAGACTTGCGTGTTTTGTTTTATTTTGCTTGGTAACTTACTTTGTTCTGTCTGTTATTACTTGAAACCACTTAAATCCTACTTTTTATACTTAATAAAATCACGTTTGTTTATTAATTAATCCAAAGTAAGTGATTAATACCTGGGGGAGCAAACAGCTGTGCATATCTCTCTATCAGTGTTATAGAGGGCAGACAATTCATGAGTTTACAGAGTAAAATGGATTTATTTGGGGTTTGGATCCCATTGGGAACTTGGTGTCTGGGTGCTGGAGACAGGTAACCTGCTGAGCAGTTTTTGGTTAAAGTCTGCAGCTTTGGGGGCGTGGCCCAGACCTGGGTCTGCGTTGCAGCGGACTAGCGTGTCTGGCTCAACAAGGCAGGGTTCTGGAGTCCCAAGCTGGCAGGGAAGATGGGCTCAGAGGTAGTTTCAGCACATCAGGTGATAGTCCCAAGGGGGTCTCTGTGACCAAACCCGTCACAATAGGATCAAGCCCTTCTGATGTGACCATGAGCAAGTTGAAAGGGCATCCCTTCATTATGATATTTAGTCCTTTCCAGTGACTTGTAGAGTGAACTACCACAAGGCCAGCAAGGTCTTTCTTTTCTTTTCCTTTGCAAATGAACAGGGCTGCCTCTAACCTACTGGCAGATTAGATAGTGACTAGGTTTGGCAAGGAGCAAAATGTTTACTGACTGTCTAAAATATGGGTGACGCTAAGGCTGTCGGAGCATGATCCCTGTTTGTTTTCCTAGGAGAGCAACAGTCTTAGAGCTGGCACTGCAAGGGAGAGAGTTGTAGACAGCTGTTCTACTCTGCAGAGCTTCAAAAAGCAAGTAAGGCACCATCTGCACATTCTGCCAGTCAACACAGCACATCTAATTTTTAGAAATTTACACTGGCACAGTTCAAGGCAACTGCACCTGTATTCCCACCACTCCATGCTCCACAAAAGTCACCTACTCTAGGCTCCTCAGACATCATCTCTCTTGGGTAGACCCCCACATCTATGTCCCTCCTGACCAGGGTTCCCTGCCTACAATGTGATATTCCTGTAAGCCAGACTGTCTAAACAGGCCAGCATCTGCACTTTGCTTTCTCCTAGAAGGCTATGAGCAGATGTAATTGCAGCCAAAAGTGACCAAACAGCTCTTTATAAATGAACATATTTATTCTGAAGCAGAAAACGTATAAAAAACAAAGTTCCTAGCTGTATGCTCAAAGCACACCAGATGTCTCCCACAAGTCTTATGGGGCCTCAGTAGGCAAAGTCCTTCCAACTCTTCCCAGGAAAGTCCTTCCCTTTCTCTGATCTTTGGAGAATCGTATATGCAAGCCTCTCCTGGTGGTGGTACTTCTCTGGAGGCGTCACAACCTGAACACATTTACCTAATCTCACTGCACTGATCTCAGTTTATGGATGGCTGTGGTTACCCTCCCTCAGAGAATTACATACAATCCCTGACCCACCATGATACATACATTTAATACAGTAAGATGTCCCACAGATATGACAGGAAATGGCCACATCAGTCACCTACTGTCCATTCTTAGCAATCAGCACAAATCCCTGGACTTCTTAGTTCTGCTGTCTTTTAACAGGGGAGCGCTTATGTGCTTGCTTTTCATTTGGAAATTCATGCTTCGTTTGCAAAGAATTAAAAGTGGGAGTAGGAACAAAGGCAATACAATACCAAAGAGGGGTATTGTACACAGAGTGCATACACTGATGAGGGATGAGTTGCAAAGTTCTGGATCCAGATTGGTGCTTCCTCAAATCATGGTGGTATTTGGAGCCAACCGTCTGTTTCAGGCCTCTTTAGCCTACCCTGTGCTGTGATATAAAACAGGTCCTAGAGTATGTCTACACTACAACTGCTGCACTGGCATAGCTGTGGTGCTGCAGCTACACTGCTGTATCGCGGTGGTGTAGATGCTTAGGCAGAAGGTTTTTTTTTTTTGTCAATGTAGGTAATTCACCTCTCGGAGCTAGTAGATAGATTGACAAAAGAATCCTTCTGTCAACCTAGCCACGTCTACACTGGGAGGTAGGTCAACCTAACTATGATGCTCAGGTTGAAATTTTTCACAGCTCTAAGCAATGTAGACCTTGTCCACACCAAACTAGCAACCTGGCTAATACGACTGCACTTTTACTCCATAATATAAATATGATCTTGGTACATATAAATATGACACAATTATAATGTCAGATTGTATAATTTTCTACTTTGGTTAAAGTTACAGAATAGCTTTTAAATTAGTTTATTTGGCTTGGTTAGTTCTATTTTTGCCATGCAGAATTCATAATGACATTTTAAATAGAGAGATATAAGATTAGTAATTGAAGCAGTAATAGAATAGTTTTTAAAATAGGGGCCAAATTAATCCATTGACAGCAGCAGTCACACCATGACTGAATTTAGCTGTAGAGGATTAAACTCCAAGAGTAGTAATATCTCATTACGTAATAAGTCCTAACAGAAATATTAAAATGTTAATGGAATAATGGACCCTTGAAAGAACTTGGAGGAAAATAACATTCTGTTCAGCAGAAATTAGTGGTTTCCCATATCGATAAGGTACTTCTAGCACAGCCTTGAAACATGAATTTTATATGAAGAGCAAAGATCAGAGACTGAATTCTGTGTCCCCATCTAATAGATCGAGAAAGACTTCAAGCTGCATTACATGACAGTCAATCTTATCTCATTATAAGAAACTAATGAAAAATTATTCCAGTCTCTAACCAAGTCAGTCTCTCCATCTCTTTGCCCAAAGGGAATTAATCTTGACAGGCTCTGGTCCCAGTTATTCATCAACTAAGCAATTATGCCCATTCCAAAGTACTTTGCTTTAACAGTAAGGGCTGAGAGGTAGAAGAGTTATGCCTCTCCATTGGGGTAGGCATTTCCCCCCCCCCCCTCCCCATGAGGAGAAAAGGGTGAAACATTGCATTCAGGAGAGTTTTCGTTCTAAGGGCTTGATCCAAACCCATTGAAGTCAATAGGAGAACACCCCAATTGCCTGATCCTTGCATGTCAAAATTATGGTAAACTCTGGGATCAATTATGAGCCAGACTGCACACCTGTGCAAGGGAATTAATGGGTGCAGGTAGCCCCCATTGCTCTCTGGTATGGGATACCCACATTCGCAGACTCTGCTTCGTTGGGAGGGGAGCAGCAAGAGCTGATGTGTCGCTCCTTCTCAGGTGGGTAAGGAGTGGGACAGCTGGGGCGGGCAGAGCCAAGTCCCCCATAAAGCTGCCATCCAGCACAGTTTAGCTGGCATGGAAGGGGAAGTAAGCTGTGCTAGGAGAAGGTCTAGCAGAAGGAGCAAAGGGGGAGCAGGGGCTGAATTGTGGTGATTTGGTCCTTGCACTGCTTCTGGAACACAGCTAGGTCTTGCCCCTTACTCTGGTTAGTTTGCAATGCAGGCTTTTGTGTTCTTTCTCAATCCTCCCTATCCATGGATGGTGGTGTCCAGGAGCCAGTGGTATGCTAATAAAGCACACAAGGACATCTAAGCAGGCAACACCTTAAAAAACCAACATGTCTTTTGTAGGCCAGATTCTGGTCTCATTTCCATCAGTGACTTCAGTGGAGTTGCTTCAGATTGACAGTAGTGTAACAGATTGGATCTGCCCCCAGTAAATCCAGCTAATCTGCCTGCAGCTAGTGAGATATGATAGACTACTCACCAGCAGCACACTCATTTGAGCTGACACACTGTCCAAGAGAAGTGTTGAGCACCCAGACTTGCTCCCTTTGATGTCAATGGCAAAACTCCCACTAGCTTGGGGTAGCTACACAAATATTCAGTTTGTGGCAAACTGGGGTGGGAAGCTACCCCGCACCAGCCTGCTACACACTAGCTGTTCACAGGGACCCAGCTGATGTGCACTAACAGTTTCTTATTGCTCTTTGATCTACTCCTGTTTCAAAGATCGAAGTGCACTATGGGACTTTTAGTGTACATTAGCAGGGTCCACAAAGACCATTAATGCACGTGAATGTTTAGTTTGTGGAAAGCTGGGATGTGAATCTACCTTAATGTGATGTAGCTTCACACCCCAGCTGGTCACACACTAAATGTTCATGTGTAGACAATCCCTTGAATAATAGCAGTTTGGGGCCCTAGTACTTGTGCAGCGATTTACTGCATAATCATTACATGGTCCCCAGGTATTTCAAAAGTTTTCTTTTACATACTATTTTAGCAATCCTAGGTTTTCACTGAGTATGTGCAGGGTCCACACTGTCAATCTCAGGGTGGAGTGACTTTTGCTTATTCAGAATAGATATTAGAAAAACATATTGGAGAATTTCTCTAGTAATAACAGTGAGTTCCTTTCCCAGACTTGAAGAAGAGCTCTGTGTAAGCTCAAAAGCTTGTCTATTTCAGCAACAGAAATTGGTCCAATTAAATATATACCTCACCCACCTTGTCTCTCATTACTGTATGTAAGATAGATGCAACAGAGTAGAATTTAGCCAATCAATTCTCATTTTTTGTAACAATTGCTATTGCTACAACCTAAAACTACCATTAAGACACAAAAATCCACAGATACTTAACTTGTTAGATATTGCTAGTCTTACAGAACACTCTGTGAGTTAGAAGAGCCCCATCTGATTTATATTTTAGGTGCCAGAACTGCTAAGATGACACTTATCTGACAAGATGTAATTGAACTTCAGTCATATGTTTTTATATACTGCCAGTTAGAAAACAATCATATCACGTGTAAGAGCCCTATTTAGTAGTCTTATCTATGGCCAAGTTCTTGAAAAGGCAGTTCCTAAATTTAGGCTTCTAAATGCACATTTGAGTACCTTATTACGGTCACCTGATTTTAAAAAGAGTGGAGCAGTTCCCAAAGACTTCTACATTTGTAAGGGATAAGGAATGGAAAGCAATCTATTGGTGCCTGAGTTTCTTCATGAAGATAGAGTATTCTTTGGATGTTTCTGAATGCTGGTTTCTGGAATGTTGATTCAAGTTCTTGACTTTCCGTGGGACAAGTGGAATCAGCTTCACATCTTTTATAAAGTCACAGATCAATACCATGGAGCCTGGGAACATGCCCTGCAAGGAGCATCTAAACCAACCTGATGTTATGTATTGGTAACGTATGTTTCTGACCTTCACAATTCTGCATAACTAGGTCAGTCCATCTAACTATATTTTCCACTGGAGGGTTCCATCCTGCAAGCTCTCCTTGTGTGGAGCTCCTATTATTTACATTACAGTGTCTTGTCAACTGGACTCTCTTAGCCTTATTTCTAAAATATTAACTCACAGGGAACAGTTTAATGCACAATGGGACAAACTCCTGTCAGCCTCCTACACTCGGAGCAAGCAATGTACAAGTACCCTTCAGGGTAAGACTAGTAAACACTTCAACTCCTCGCAAATTCTTCAAGCTGAAGCTTTCAAAGTATTCTCTTTGGTTATATATGTCATCTCTTGTTTTCCTGAGGGAAGGGTTGAGGATAAAGTGCTTTCCAATCAATCTTTGAAGAAGAGGGATGTGATACAAGCTGAAGATGATGGGTCTGAAGTATTGTGAAGAAACCTTTGCTAAATTAAAGCTGCACTGGGGATTTTAATTTTAATAAACACTTGATGCAAAGCTAACTTGCTCCAAGAAAGTGCTCTAGGGGGCAGAAATAAACCTTAGGCCCTCCAGCAAGACACTTAAGCACATGAATAGTTCCATAGAATTAAAGTGAAGCACATGCTCAAGTATATTGCTGAATTGGGGACCTAATAAGTTAGGCTCCCTCCTTTCCCTTCCTTGATTGTCATTTCTTGTTATTGCCTAATAATGAACCCAATTCTGCTAACCCTTACTCACAAATAGCTCCATTGAGTTCAATGGGATGGCTTGCATGAGTAAGGCTATTCACATAATAATTCTTCTGAGCGATAGACCCCTTCTTTGAATTCTCTCTGTGGTAGGGACCATGTTGTTTCCTGTAAGACATCATGCAAACTTGTAGCACTTGATAAATAAAAGACAACTATGATTATTTAGGAAATCTGTCTATGAACAGCTTATAAATTGTTTATATTGGGGACTTCGTGTGTGTCTTAGTCTGCAATCTCCATTTTGAATGTGGGGCTTGCTGCATTCTCTGCTGTGCTACCTCCACGTTGGACAGAAATTCCAAAGCTAGTGACACAGGGGTGAAAATGGAGAGTTACTGATCTATAATGATCATCCATTCAAATAGAGCAACCTTGGACAAAGATGGTTGCAGCCCAGAGCACACCAGTTTCTTAGTTCAAACTAAGGAAGTCACCTAGAACGGTTGCCAACTTTCTACTCGCACAAAACCGAACACCCTTGCTCCACCCTCTGCCCCGCCCCTCCTCTGAGGCCCGAACCCCCGCTCATTCCATCCCCCCTCCCTCTGTTGCTCACTCTTCCCACCCTCACTCACTCACTCATTTTCACCACGCTGGTTCAGGAGGTTGGGATGTGGGAGGGGGTGAGGGCTCCAGCTGGGGGTGCGGGCTCTGGGGTGGGGCCAGGGATGATGGGTTTGGGGTACAGGAGGGGGCTTCTGGCTGGGGGTGGAGATGAGGGGTTCAGAGTGTGGGAGGGGGCTCTGGGCTGGGGCATGGGGTTGGGGTGTGTATGGGGGGGTGAGGGCTCCAGCTGGGGGTGCAGACTCTGAGGTGGGGTTGGGAATGAGGAGTTGGGGTGCAGGAGGGTGCTCTGGGCTGGGACCAAGGGGTTTAGGGTGCAGGAGGGAACTCCGGCCTGGGGCAGGGGGTTGGGGTATGGGAGCAGGTCAGGGGTGCAGGCTCCAGGTGGCGCTTACCTCAAGCAGCTCCTGGAAGCAGCGGCATGTCCCCCCTCCAGCGCCTACGCAGAGTCGCAGCCAGGCAGCTCTGTGCACTGCCCCGTCCGCAGGCACCGACTTCACAGCTCCCATTGGCAATGGGAGCTATGAGGGGCGGTGCTTGGGGCAGGGGCAGCATGTGGAACCCCTTGGCTGCCCCTACACCTAGGACAGCTGCCCAGGGCTTCTCTGCCATGGGCGGGGGGCGGAGGGGGGGAGGGGAATCCATTCTCGCCATTCTCTCCAGAGGAGCAGTGGGTAGCTGGGCTCTAGTTGCCCAGCTTTCTTGTCAATTTCACAGCTCTGCAGGCGCCATGTAGTATGGCACTTACATTGGTGGATCTGCTTGGAGCTGCTCCCGGGAGCCTGCTGCTTGCTGTGCGGGGGTGGGAGGGGGAAGAGGGGTGCTGAAGTCAGGGTGTCCCCCTCCCCCGGCTCCTATCCCCCATCCAGGGATGAAAGTAACACTCAACACTTACCGGTACGGGGGCCAGTTTCGGCCCCTGGAAGGGGCTGGGCCTTGGGTAGAAGGGGCGGGACTGGGGGGGGGGGTCAGCGTCCCCCAGCCAGCCCATCTGCGCTGCCTGGCCCGCGCCACCTGGGGCTCCAGCGGCGATGTAAAGGGCCCGGGGCTCGGACTGGTGCTGCTCCTTTTGCCCCCCCCCATCGGTGGCCCGGGGGGGCCAAAAGGGGCAAGGACGTTAAAGCACTGCCGCGGCACAGGACTTTGCTTAAAGCGCTCCCGTAGCAGCGCTTTAACGTCGGCTGCTACGGGCCGGTACCGGTGGCCACTTTTTACCGGTACGCCATACCGGCTTACTTTCACCCCTGCCCCCATCTCCACAGAGCACGGGGGGGACAGGACAGGGCTCAGGACGGAGGGAGCTTGCTGGCAGCAGCTGCTGTCTCAACTTGCTGATCTACTTAAAAAGGCAATGTACTTAGAGTGGGGTCAGCATACTTAAAGGGGCAATGCACGTCTCTCTCTCACACACATGGTGTGTGTCTCTGTCTCTCTCTGCCATGCTGTCTGCCCTCCCTCCCTTTGTGCTGTCTTGTAGTGTGTGAGGCTACATTAACAACGTGTTAACCCTTGAGGGCTCAGCCGAGTGCTAGTTCATAATTTAGCAGTAAGGCATTCCCTGGGAAATATCCCACCCTCTGACTCCACCACCTCAACCAAGCTTCACAATCATCATTGCTGTGTACAGTATTAAATTGTTTGTTTAAAACTTATACTCTCTGTGTGTGTGTATAGTCTTTTGTCTGGTGAAAAAAATTTCCCTGAAACCTAACCCCACCTATTTACATTAATTCTTATGGGGAAATTGGATTAGCTCAACATCGTTTCACTTAAAGTAGCATTTTTCAGGAACACAACTACAACGTTAAGCGAGGAGTGCCTGTAAACAATGTTTTAGTTGAGGGTCCTTTCAACAAATATGCAGTACAATATTCCTTCCTTGGGGGTTTTAACTGTAGTGTTTTACTATAATATGTAATAGTGTTTTTTAGCACCATGTATTTAAGCGGCCTTAACTGTACTAGACATGTTGCATTATATTAATAGTGCTTCACATTGTTATTTAATAAACTCCAGGAAAAAAAATGTGAACCGGATGATTATGCTTTTAGGTTGCACTATACCAGTGAGGAGCAGCTATACTGCAATCTAATAAAAAGAGCTTGTACAACATGGAGTTGAAAATACAATTTGACAGCCTAGAAAAGAATTCTATTGCTTTTCCGGAGGTAGCGTACTTTAAAAAACAATTTAAAATCTCGTTTTCAGCAGAAGAGGTGGGATGACATTGATGAGCTGTCTGTAGAGATTGCATCATTGATATCTGTGGATGGATCCCTCTTCTGAAAGTTGCAAAGTTCATCTCTTCAATGGCAATAGCCCTTTCCTAATTGCTCAGCTTCCTCTTTGCAGAAAAGCAAAGGGAGCTGAGCCTTCAAGGGTATGACACTCCTGGGAAAAACAAGCAAGCAAGGAGGGGATCTGCAGGGAAAGGATTAAAAAGGAACACTAGAAAAGAGGAGGGCTGAAGGAGCAAGGCTCTGAAATAGGAAAGGGGAAGGGAAATAAAGAAAATGAGAATCAGGGCTAAGTAATTGAGAACACAATTGGAATACCTTAAGGAATAAAGCAAAAGCCAGAGGAAATAAAGGCAGGCAAAAATGGACATCTTTTACGTCTCCAGAGTTTCACAACGAAACAAACTGTTCAACGAAGGTTTCAAAAGAGTTTCTAACGTTTGGCAAAGTTGGAAGTTTTCAAGTTTCTTATCCCTCTGATGTGGATGCTGGAATTCTGTGTTTGTTACATCCAAATCTACTTACAGTGTAAGTTTATTCAGATGGTCCAATGAGATTACCATCTTTTAGTTACAGCTGCATACAATGCTTAGTGCAATTGAGTCCCAGGCAGGGTTTGGGACCTATAAGTACAATCAAAATACTTCTAATAATAGTTTCTGAAAACATGGCTTTGGGTGTGTGTGTGTGTGGGGGGGGGAATCTATCTTCCAAATTTTGTAAAATTTTACAAAATTTGAATCCATTTTAAGACTGTATGATCTACTACTTATGCATGTGCTTAAACATTTGCAGAATCATAGCTTTAGGAGCCAACTTTGAAAATATGATCACTAGCAGGGCCGTCCCCAGGGGCGGGTGAGGCCTGGGGCGGAAGTGACGGATTCGTCTCTTTCGGGACCGACTGCGCCGGCCAATCACACTGGCCCACAAGGCCCCCCCAGAGCGCAGGGCGTGGAGCAGTCACCCTGATTCTCCCTACCCAAAGGACGGCTCTGATCCCTAGCATTTCCTATCATATCAACATTGGTGATTTTTTTTTACTCCAAAGAGGAATTATTCAGAATGTCTGAAATGTATTTCTTAACTAAAAAAGATACTTGCTGAATTAAAAAGGAAATAAAGAGAAACCTTACACCTAGCATTTATATTATGAACCCAAGGAACAAGGGGTCAGGCTGTTGTTTGATCCAAACCAATTCACCCATGTTGAGTCTGGAATCTAAAATTTCCCAGAGACCAGGTGCATTCAGATCCAGTGACCTGATTCAGTCTATTTCAGAGATATGAAGTTTGTCTATATCCATATACTTCCTCCCCACAACTTCATATTAGTTTGGATCTGTGATTTTGCTTCAGACCAAGCTGTAGTTGCAGTTGGACCGTGATTCAGCTACCATTATAGTCACTGCAAAGACTCAGCTATTTCAGTGAGAGTGGAATCAGGCCCTGATGGGTAAAATAAAAATATTCCAAGATTCAGCTAAAGATCAAATAAGACATTCCTGCACGAATTTTAGTTCTTGCTGCTTTCACTGGCGACAGAAATACCTCACAAAAAACCTTTCATGGTATTTTGACACTTCTGTTTTTGGTCCTGGCTGGAATGTTCCGTGTGTGCAAAAATCTCACAGGTGGGATTTTTCCAAGAGTGCTAAGTGTCTACCTATTTCTGCTCCCACTGAAATAAATGGGAGTTTTACCAGTGGTTTCACCAGAAGCACTGTGAGGCCAGTGCTGAGTGCTTTTGAAAATACCACCACAAATGTATATTTGCAAACTGCATTTATACATAAAGCCACATGTAACTACCTCATTCATGAACGCAAAAAATAAAATCAGTATGTGTGCATACAATCTGTTTTATTTGCACTAACACTGGCATGGAAGCGTGTCCATATGAAAATGTACACATGCAGAGTTAGAGTCCAGCAGGGAAACCATTTTGAGAAAGATTTTAAGACAGTGGAGAGTAGCCTAGTTCTGACATGCATCCTCAATTATAATGCAAAGACTGCAGTTAATTTCCTTCAAGTTGCTGACAGAGTCGACAGGAATACTTTTAAAAAAGGATCTCTATTGTACTATTACTTGCACTAATCTGCTACCATTATTGTGCTGGCTGAGACAATTAGTAAATAATTGCAAATTTCTCTTTAGTCATTTCCATCAGTGCTATTTTAGATTCAGAGACACATTGTTAGCTATGGCAGCTTATGATTAATTCTCCCTCCTTTTTCCCCTAACGAGGCTTAGTGCTCCCAGAAGCTGACTTAATCGGTATTGCATATTAATGAATTGCAGGCAAACAGTACTAATTTGGCAAAAAATATATAAAAATTGTCAGTGAGATCCCTGGGACTGTAAGATGCCAATGGAAGGCAACTGAATGAAGACAAGAGGCTCAGGTATTAAATATACTGATTTACACCCATCATGCATGTGAAGTAAATGATCATGATTAACCAGTGTTATTAAACTTTCTAAATGAAATTGTTACATTAGCCGATCATGAAACCCTTCCCTGTTTCCTGAAGAGAAAAAACTAAAGATTCCCTGGCAAGCTTTCCTGATGAACCAGAATACTGCTGTTTTGTTTTTCCAGGTGGACGGAATTTCAGAAATAATTATCTTAGTAAATTTTCCATACAGAAAATTGACTATGTCCGGTCATCTTTCCAAAAAGAGATCTTAACTAACTTAATAATACTTCACAATCTCAAAGCACTTTGTAACTGATAAGAAATGTAGCCTCACAGCACCCTTGAAGTGAAGTTGTATGGTATTAGCTTCATTTCATTTTTAACAGATAAAAAAATAGGCAGAGATTAAGGTTCAAGTTTTCAAGAGTGGCTTTTGTGCACATGTAGTACCTGAAAGTCAAGAGGAGTGGTCGATGCTCATCACATCGGGGGTGGGGGTGGGTGGGAGGAAAGGGAAGACTAGAGAGTCTGTTTATCACACAGGAGTCAATAAACGCATCTTTTTTAAAGTGTTGGCCTAGATGTGTCTCCCAGGGTAACACAGCACACCAGGGACAGAGACAGGAAAAGAACCCAGATCCCCTGACTTCAAGTCCTGTGCCACAATAAGACCAATTTCTGGGGACAGAGAACCCATTTTGGATGAAACACCAAATTTACCCTTGTCACTGTCAACTCAAAACAAACCTCATATGATGTTCCAAAAAAGCCAAATGAATGGTTGTTCTCCCCTCTTTGTTTAGTTTCTCTTTTTCTTGATTTTGGGTTCCTTCCAACACCAAAAGCAGAAGTGCCATAGTATTTTGAGATCCTGTTTTCATGATGATATTTCCAGCCAAACCAAATAATCAAACTCCAGAAACCAAATGTGTTCTCATGTCATGTCCAACCCAGTTTGCAGGCCCAAGAATTCCAGATAGTTTGACTAAATACTCCCAGGAGTAGAGGTTTACATCTCAACCAAAATTACAAACCTTTTAAGATCCATGCACTACTGTTAGTGAACTATACTGTTTGACATTTAAAGATATTGGTATCCTGACCGAGTCAGAGTTAAAGGCCAGAAGGGACCGCCTGCTCATCTAGATGTACAAGCCTTTTAAACACTGCCACTTTCCCCTTGTACTGCCACTTCCACATTTTTAACTGTGACAATACACTCTTTATCAGCCATAAAAGAATTACCATTACCTCCTGTAATAACTATGTTGTCCTGTACCCTTCCTCACCCCCACCATAGGCCAGTCTGATCACACTTCCTGGGGCAGTTCTTTCTTTTACATATAAAATGATCCTTCAGAGCAGTACAAGACCAGGAATAATCCCTCAGCCTCAGCTATTTTCATCGAGGACCAAGATCTTCACCTGGTGTAAGTTGGCTGAAGTCAGTGGATCCATACTGATTTATACGAGCTGGGCCCCTGTCTCTTCATTCCCCAGCACAAACATTAAAATGTTTAAAAAGTAACCCAATATATTAATCTATGATCACCTGGCATTGTCTTGGGAAGCATTCCCAGTACTCCACTCAGATTGGCCTCCTCTGAAGCACGGAACTCCTTGCACATAAAGGAGAGGTACCTGTTGCAGGCAGTACATTAGAAAAAACTATACAGGCATGAGACCTTAGTTATTCAGACCAAGTCTTGCTAAGCTAAGGCTGCCATTCTATGCAGAGATGATTTAAGGGAACAATAGCTTATCTGTGCTCCACCAACAAGCTCCAGAGACTTCCTGCTTTCCTAGGACTCTTGGGAGGAGACCATCAATGGCCAAAGTTAAGCGTCAGAAAGTTGCAACAGCAAGACCATGAGGACTTATGTGTCATACGAACAGACTGTCACTTGGCAGTTCTGAATGCCCTCTCATTGTTAAGACACATGATCACCCCTCCTTAGCCAGCTGGGACAGCTAGCATTGACCTTCACTGCTGGTTATGAATAAGGCTACGATTTGATCACGAAGGTCGCGGAAGTCATGGACTTCCGCAGAGCTACGTTACTTCAGCCCACAGCAGCTGGGAGATGCAGGCTACCCCAACCTCTCCTGGGGGCCGGCAGCTTCGTGGTACCCCTGCTACCAGGAGTTGTGGGGGCCCCCCACAGCTCCCCAGCTGCCATGGGTGCAGGGGTGGAATCCCCCAGAGTTCCACAGTCCCCGCAGGCAGTGGGGGATCCCCGACAGCTCCTCAGCCACTGCCAATGAAGGAATCCCCTGGCAGCTCCCCAGCTGCTGTGGGCGGCAGCAGGGGGCGGGAGGGGGGGAAATCTCCCAGCAGCTCCTCAGCTGCCGCGGGCGGTGGTGGGGGGGACCCCCCAGCAGCTCCCCCACCTGGAGGGGAATCTCCCAGAGCTCCCCAGTCCCCGGGCAGCGGGGGATCCTCTGCAGCTCCCCAGCTGCCACAGTCGCAGCTCCCAGCCACAGCAGGGCAGGGTGCTTGACCCTCCTCCCTCCCCATTTTGTCATGGACATTTTTAGTAAAAGTCAGAGACAGGTCACAGCTTCTGTGAATGTTTATTAATTGCCCATGACCTATCCGTGACTTTTACTAAAAATGTCCATGACAAAATCGTAGCCTTAATTGTGAGATATGAAAGAGAAGGAAGTCAACAAGTGGGCCAGCAATGCACTGAAGAAGCAACTCAGATGGCAAGTGGTAAAATGGAGATGTATCTAATAGTGCCTGCAACAACTCCTGCCAGCCTCTGGATATGACATATGGGAAGGAATTTAAGAGTAGAGGAGACCTTCGCTGCCCACAAGGGTGCTATCTTGCAGAAAGGTATATATGGGCACTGCTGTGTTGCAGGCTACTCTTGCCAGTCCAACTCTGGTTGGCACCTATTCCTCTTTGAAACTTGTATATCTGTTTGAGAGAGGGCACAATGCCACCCAACAGATGGCCATGAGTGTAGGCAGGCTGGAAAGCGATTATGTGCATATGTAAAGCCAGATTTCCTTTCCAAAAAAAAAAGAAGGCAAGTTGCGGAAAGCTTCTACATTCCTAGTTCGTTAAAATTAAGACAACTCTGAAGCTATCGCAAAATAGCTCACAGAGCAGTTTAAAGTGATCGTTGGGCTCTGCTGTATCAGGGTTAGTTATTCAAAAAGAAAACTTTATGAAGTTTCCATCTGTGGAAAGTGTGGTGTTAAGCAAAACTTCATAGCACTCTAGGTCCTTCAATTTCTCCTGAGGACAAGGACATGCTGGATGGTGGTGGGGAAACTTAGTAACATGTGCAGCACTCCTGTGTAATCTTGAATCAAGATCTTACCCTGGTTACACATGCCCCCGAGCAGAGCCAGATTAACTCTCCTGTGGGCCCGGGGCTATTAGATTTTGTAGGGCCTCTGTATACAAGTCTTTTTTCCTGGGAGGGAGTTTGGTGCAGGAAGGGTCTGGGGCAGGGAATTGGGGTGCAGGAGGGGATTCTGACCTGGGGCAGGGGATTGGGGTGCAGGAGTAGGTGTGGGGTCTGGGAGGGATTTTGGGTGCAGGAGGGGGATTCTGATCTGGGGCAGGGGGTTGGTGTGGAGGACGGGGTGCAAGGTGCAAGCTCCAGCCGGGAGTCTCTTACCACAGGCGGCTCCTGGAAGCGGCTGGCTGCTAGCACGTCTCCGCAGCCCCTGCGGGTAGGGGGGAAACGGATCTCCATGCGCTGCCCATGCCTGCAAGCACCGCCCCCGGAAGCTCCCATTGGCCGGTACCTGCGGTGACGGTGCTGGGGGTCGGGGCAGCGCACAGAGCCGCCTTCCCCCCCCCGAAAGGGGCCGCAGAGACGTGCCAGAAGCTAGCCACTTCCGGGAGCGGCGTGGGGCAATGGCAGGCAGGCAGCCTGCCTGAGCGCCCTTTTTAGCGGCCCGGAGATCACTGACAGTGATTTATTTTTTCAGGGCCCCCCTTGAGCCAGGGCCCTGGGCTGCAGCCCCTAAAGCGCCTGCCTTAATCCGGCCCTGCCTCCGAGTGCTCCTTGCTCCTGCTTCCCCTACAATATAGTAGGAGGCTTGGTACTATCAGCTTATCTGACCAGGGGTATTTTGCCTCCCAGGGCTTAAGCGCTACATATGATTGATGCCAAAGCAAACAAAACAGCAGAACATCTCATTTTCCAGTGGCAAACTGGTGAAATTCACACCCCAAACGTTCCAAGGAAAAAATCTATTCACACCCCAAACGTTCTATAGGAAAAAATCTCGTCAGGTTAAATGCCTTCTCGTGTTAACGTTTCATTTGGAAAGCAATATTTTTTCGAAGGCAGAGTTACCTAAACTTTTCTCCTTTCCCTGTCCTTGTTTTCAATTTTTTCTTGAGCAGCGTATAGCACAGAAAGTGATTTTCCTGTTCATTGCTGCTGTCCCTGCTTGCTGCCATCAACCTTGGCTATTTTATTGCTTGTTTATCTGCTCATTTCAGAACCAATATAACGGAGCTTCTTCTGCAGCAATCATACCCCCTCCAAGGCTTAAGTTTTGTTTTCGATCTGAATGCTCCCTTTGTTCTAGTAGCTGTCCATAGTTCACCCCACATACTGATTTTTCTTTTGTCACACAGATCTATGCTATTTGATTTCCTCTGCTTTACCACACTTCTTTATAGTTGGTCTAATCTGATGTCAGGTTCTCTTTGTGGAAAATTGATTCTGCCAGGCTGCTTTGAACAAATGACTAAGTGCTCCCCATTCAGCAAAGGGGCATGAGTTTCATATCATCCATATCTTCCTCTGCAAGAAGTGCTGGAATTACTTCTCCAGCTACCTTAAACCTAGGCTCCTATTTCTTCTACTCACTGTCTTATCTCCTCCTTATGTCTCTCATGCTCTTGTCTTCCTGTTTCTTTCCATGCTGCCCGGCAATCCCTCTTGTCATGGTGCACAGAGCAACCTTGTTCTTTTCCCTTGAACACTTCCTGAAAGCAACCCTCTAATGCAAAGCTCAGCTACACACTAACCCACCTCGTTGAAAATGGTGTCACAAAAGAAATCATGCTGTTTTCCAAGGGCCTGATCCTCAATGGGAGTTTTACCATTGAGTTCAATGACAGCAGGATCAGAAACTAAGGCCTTATCTACATAGGGGTGGTAGTGGTGTTACTTTGCACTTACTTCGGGTTCTGAGCATTAAAATGACCTGCATCCACACAGCACAATTCTTAAAGTGTATTAAGTGGCCAGTTCATATGTATTCTGTAATCCATTTTTAAAGCGGATTAAGTTAATTGCAGATTAACATTCATGTGGGTGCATGTCTCCTTCTCACTAGCTTGGTGGTGTTCCAACTATCACCCCACACTGCTTTGCCTTATTCCAAAGACTGTCCTGTCTGCTTACCTATGTGCCTTCTACTGCTTTGGGGGTCATGATGCCCAGATGATGTCACCGCTGTTTAAATTCTGGCACAAAGCCAGGATCAATCTATTTGCTGCTGCACATTCCTGGAGTCGCATACCTCAGCATTATACTTTACTATAGCAGCACTATACCACACTTAAGTTAGCTGCCTCGAGCCATGGGGACACAATTATTGTGGATTGACTAACCCACAACAGTTTGTGCACAAAAACTCACTGTGAAAATACCTCCTGGTTTAGACAAGGCCTTCGAGCTTCATGCTTCTCTCCCCATGTTTGCATGGAGGGGAGCCTTGGCCCACAGAAAAGGGAAATTCTCCCTTTGAGAAATGTGCAGGGTTGGGGGATAGAACCCTGATTTCTTTTACTAATGTGAGTGCTGTAAAATCTGAGTCAGACCTATGAGCTAGAAAGCTTCAGATTTAAACAATATAGTAAGGAAGTCTCAAATCCTGCTCTCATATTGACCTCAGCTAGAGATGTGAGCAAAAGCAGAATATGCACCTACACCTCCTCTTGCCTTGACTGTTAGAGTTATTGGACATCATTCATTACTGCATTAATCCAGTTTTACACTGACATAAAACTGGCTCAATGGAGAGGTCATACCCCGTATTCTTTCAACGTATTCTGTCCTTTCAATCCTTATCTCTTAGGCTACCAAATTAAGAGGCATTGGAAATATCTACTGCACTTGAACATTTTCAGTTTTACACAAAGATATTATCTCTAGCAAGGGAAGTAAAACCTCCCTTCTGTGCCCCCAGTTTGACATACAAGTAATTCAGAATACAGAAGAGTACAGGTGGCTGTGCTCTTATGCACGTGTGAGGAGATCAGCAGCAACCTCACTGCCTTCCTAACGCAACACCTTTCAAAATGGCCTGTCCGTCATATGGGATTTAAAAAGAAAGACCGCTATCCAAGTGTAGAGGAGTGGAGTCACCACCCGTACGTGCCTTTGTGGCAGGTGTAGCAGGCTCCTCCTCTAGCACTCCATCCTGACCAACAGTTGCACCAGCCCTGCAGAGGTCTGCCTCAGCTTGTGACTTGGCCCTCTGGTAAGCAAGTTTCCCCCCTTCTGAGGTAGTCAGCCAGAAGTCCAAACAAACAATAGTCCTGGGGCCTCAAGCCAAGCCTTTGACCTAAGTTCTGACTCACTAGTTCTTCTACCCCTGGTCTTGAGGGTCTTCATACCATCTTTTCTGGCATCCAAGAGGGGAACTCAAGGTCTCCCCCTCTTCTCTGGATCCCACCCAAGGACCCTGTAGTAAACAGGCAAGGTCTGTCTATTCAGGTCCCCAGTCTCCTCCCTGGGCTATTCCCACCTCAGCCTGTCTGCAGGCCTTTTCCACCAGCCCTTCCTGGGATCACTGCATTCCTCTCAGACTCCCTAACGTCTCACGTTTCACCCTTCCTTCAGGGCTGTGGTTTGCAGGATTATTCCCTGGAATTCTCCTACAAATCCCAAACCAAAACATACAAACTTAAGCCACTTCCTCCCTTCCCAGGCTTGAACTTTAGTCCTTCACAAGCCGTCCCCGATTCTCTGCTCCTCAGCCACACACCAGGATTGCCTCACCGCAGACTTGCCCCTATTTTGAGGCTGACCAATGGTGCTAGTTCCCCTCCTGTAGCTTTTCTCAATTCTCCCTTTTCCTGACTTCTATCAGACTATTCTCAGAGAGCAGGAACTCCCAACCTCCTCTTCCCTTGGGTCTCTGAGTTTTCTGAATTTTTTTTTGGAAACCTGACTCCTTTTCAGGTGGATCTGCTAATTGACTTACTTAACACCCCTCCAGGTGCCAGCAGGTGGGTTAACTGAGCTCTCAAGCTCCTGTTAACCCTCTCAGTACCAGTGTGGGGCTTACAGGCTTGCTTTAGGCAACCTATTGTGATGTTAAGGATGTTAAAATCCCAGCAGCAAAGTAGTTATTTCAGCAGGAACTCAGCCAGCCAGATAACTACAGAAACCTTTCCACCCCTCAACATTATGGGAAGCATATCCTCAGGGCTCTCCTCACACCCTATCAAACAGATGGCTTGTGCAGTGTGCTGAGAAGGTCACCATATTTATACTGGTCCTTCTGTTCATGCTACCACTCGGATTTGGAAGCATTTTACAACTGCTTTGTTCGCATATGAATGACAGACCCATTATATTTAGACACAGCACACAATGTTTGGGGATTACTTTTCTTTAAATGAAAGAAGCTACACAAAATAAAGTTGCATTTGATTGTGCATTCCAGTCAGAAGCTGGCGGAGCAAGTATATAGCAAGAAATATTGGCATAAGTGGGAGTTACTGATTGTGTGTGTTCAGGGGACATTCTGAGCACATGAAACATGCAGAGGGTGAAATATATTTCTAAGTGGGTTATCTGAGGGTACATAGGGAAAGTAATTGTGAGTTCTTTCCATGTGTGGCAGAGCCTCATTCTAGGAAAAGACAGTCAAGGCCTGGCCTGCACTTAAAAACCTCTATAGCTATATGGTTAGAGGTGTGAATTTTACCTACTTAGGGTTTCTCTTCACTGTAGCATTAACTTGAGTTATCTACACTCAAGTTCCTACTCTCAAATTACTGTGACCATACTGTGAACTAACACTTGTGTCCACACTGATGCACAAAGGAAGGAAAAGTACTACTGCTTATACACCTTACAGGGTTCTAAATTAACTGAATCAACTGAGTTAAGGGACTAGCACATTATTTTGCTCAATGCACAATGACAGTAAAAAAAAAAAAAGCAAATGAGAAATTAGGTTGGATAAGGAATAGGATGGACGACCATATAGAAAAATGTATAATGTCATAATATCAATTGTGTGGCCAGTAATGTACCCCACCTCAAAAAGAAATATTGCAGAAATTGAGGGGGTTCAGAGAAGGGCAAGGAGAAGTAGGGGCATGGACAAAACTCATATGAAGAGAGATTGAGGAGACTGGGGTTGTTTACCTTAGAAAGGAGACGTAAGAGGGGACATGATGACAGTATATAAAAAACAATGAATGGTATAGAGAAGGTAGATTGGGAACTTCTGTTCCTATTTCTCATAACACAAGAACAAGTCGAGACAGTAGGTGAAACTGAAAAATGGCAAATTAAAAACTGATAAAAGGAAATAATTTTTCATAGAATCATAGAATATTACGGTTCGAAGAGACCTCAAGAGATCATCTAGTCCAACCCCCTGCTCAAAGCAGGACCAACCCCAACTAAATCATCCCAGCCAGGGCTTTGTCAAGCCAGGCCTTAAAAACCTCTAGGGATGGAGATTCCACCACCTCCCTAGGTAACCCATTCCAGTGCTTCACCACCCTCCTAGTGAAATAGTTTTTCCTAATATCCAACCTAGACCTCCCCCACTGCAACTTGAAACCATTGCTCCTTTTTCTGTCATCTGCCACCACTGAAAACAGCCTAGCTCCATCCTCTTTGGAATCCCCCTTCAGGTAGTTGAAGGCTGCTATCAAACCCCCCTCAGTCTTTTTTGCAGACTAAATAAGCCCAGTTCCCTCAACCTCTCCTCATAAGTCATGTGCCCCAGCCCCCTAATGATTTTCGTTGCCCTCCGCTGGACTCTCTCCAATTTGTCCACATCCTTTCTGTAGTGGGGGGCCCAAAACTGGACACAATACTCCAGATATGGCCTCACCAGTGCCGAATAGAGGGGAATAATCACTTCCCTCGATCTGCTGGCAATGCTCAAACTAATGCAGCCCAATATGCCGTTAGCCTACTTAGCAACAAGGGCACACTATTGACTCATATACAGCTTCTCATCCACTGTAATCCCCAGGTCCTTTTCTGCAGAACTGCCACTTAGCCAGTCAGTCCCCAGCCTGTAGCAGTGCATGGGATTCTTCCGTTCTAAGTGCAGGACTCTGCATTTGTGCTTTTTGAACCTCATCAAATGTCTTTTGGCCCAATCCTCCAATTTGTCTAGGTCACTCTGGACCCAATCCTTACCCTCCAGCAGCTTAGTGTCATCCGCGAATTTGCTGAGGGTGCAGTCCACGCCATCCTCCAGATCATTAATGAAGATGTTGAACAAAACNCTTCTTGTTGCTAACATAACTGTAGAAACCCTTCTTGTTACCCTTCACATCCCTTGCTATCTGCAAATCCAATTGTTCCCTGGCCTTCCTGATTACACCCCTTCATGCTTGAGCAATATTTTTATACTCCTCCCTAGTCATCTGTCCAAGTTTCTTCTTCTTGTAAGCTTCCTTTTTGTGCTTAAGCTCACCGAAGATTTCTCTGTTAATCCAAGCTGGTCACCTGCCATATTTGCTCTTCTTTCTGCACATCAGGATGGTTTGTTCCTGTCCCCTCAATAAAACTTCTTTAAAATACAGCCAGCTCTCCTGGACTCCTTCCCCTCCATATTAGCCTCCCAGGGGATTCTTCCCATCAGTTCCCTGAGGGAGTCAAAGTCTGCTTTTCTGAAGCCCAGGGTCCATATTCTGCNAGATTCTTTGAGGACCTGTTTCATGATTTTGCCAGGGACTGAGGTGAGGCTGACCAGTCTGGAGTTCCCCATATTCTCCTTCTTCCCTTTTCTAAAGATGGGCACCATATTTGCCTTTTTCCAGTTGTCTGGGACCTGCCCCAATTGCCACAAGTTTTCAAAGATAATGGCCAATGGCTCTGCAATCACATCAGCCAACTCTCTCAGCACTCTCGGATGCATTAGATATGGACCCATGGACTTGTGCATGTCCAGCTTTTCTAAATAGTCCTTAACCTGTTCTTTCACCACTGAGGGCTGCTCACCTCCTCCCTATACTGTGCTGCCCAGTGCAGCAGTCTGGGAAGACTGAGACAAAAAAGCATTGAGTACTTCAGCTTTTTCCACATCATCTGTCACTAGGTTGCCTCTCCCATTCAGTAAGGGTCCCACACTTTCCCTGACCTTCTTCTTGTTGCTAACATAACTGTAGAAACCCTTCTTGTTACCCTTCACATCCCTTGCTATCTGCAAATCCAATTGTTCCCTGGCCTTCCTGATTACACCCCTTCATGCTTGAGCAATATTTTTATACTCCTCCCTAGTCATCTGTCCAAGTTTCTTCTTCTTGTAAGCTTCCTTTTTGTGCTTAAGCTCACCGAAGATTTCTCTGTTAATCCAAGCTGGTCACCTGCCATATTTGCTCTTCTTTCTGCACATCAGGATGGTTTGTTCCTGTCCCCTCAATAAAACTTCTTTAAAATACAGCCAGCTCTCCTGGACTCCTTCCCCTCCATATTAGCCTCCCAGGGGATTCTTCCCATCAGTTCCCTGAGGGAGTCAAAGTCTGCTTTTCTGAAGCCCAGGGTCCATATTCTGCTTTCTTCCTTTTGTCAGGATCCTGAATTCGACCATCTCATGGTCACTGCTGCCCAGGTTGCCACCCACTTCTACTTCCCCTTCCAATTCTTCCCTGTTTGTGAGCAGCAGGTCAAGAGGAGCACGGCCCCTAGTTGATTTCTTCAGCACTTGCACCAGGAAGTTGTCCCCAACTCTCTCCAAAAACTTCCTGGATTATCTGTGCACAGATGTATTGCTCTCCCAGCAGATGTCAGGGTGATTGAAGTCCCCCATGAGAACCCAGGCCTGTGATCTGGAAACTTCTGTTAGTTGTCCGAAGAAAGCCTCATCTACTTCATCCTCCTGGTCTGGTGGTCTATAGCAGACACCCACCACGACATCACCCTTGTTGCTCTCACCTCTAAACTTAACCCAAAGACTCTCAGCAGGCTTTTTTCCAGTTTCATACTGGAGCTTTGAGCAATCATACTGCTCTCTTACATACAGTGCAACTCCTCCAACTTTTCTCCCCCATCTGTCCTTCCTGAACAGTTTATACTCATCCATGACAGTGCTCTAGTCATGTGAGTTACCCCACCAAGTCTCTGTTATTCCAATCACGTCATAGTTCCTTGATTGTGTCAGGACTTCCAATTCTTCCTGCTTGTTTCCCAGGCTTCTTGCGCTCATGTACGTGCACCTAATATAACTAGCTGATTACCCTACTTTCTCACTATGAATCAGGAGGCCTCTCCTGTTACACCCTCCTCCTTGTGTTTCCTCCCAGTATCCCACTTCCCCACTTACCTCTGGGCTTAGGTCACCATTCCCCGGTGAACCTAGTTTGAAGCCCTCCTCACTAGGTTAGCCAGCCTGCCTGCAAAGATGCTCTTCCCTCTCTTCGTTAGGTGGATCCCATCTCTTCCTAGCAATCCTTCTTCCTGGAACAACATCCCACAATATTTTTTACACAATATAATTATACTGTGGAACTCATTGCCACAGACGTCAAGAACTTAGCAAGTTCAAAGAGGGATTGAGTGATTATATGAATAACAAGCATATCCAGAGTTACAATAGTTAATGCTAACAAGAAGTACTGGAGGCAGATAAAACCTGATGTTACGGGGTTTAAGCCAGTCTCTGATTACTGAGAATTAGGAGACCACCATCACAGAAGGCAGATGCCAGTAAGGTGTCTTGAACCTTCTTCTGGCAGCATCTGGTACTGGCCACTGTAAGAGACAGGACAATGAACAGACAGACCACAGGTCTGATTGAGTGCAGCAACTCCTATGTTCCTAGTCAGTCTGAGAGTCAAGCTTATTAGAATTGTATCTGAACTGGTTTCCTCATTACTATTGGTAAATTTTCCATACCACGGCCAATGGAATTTCTAACAAGCATCTTTTTCAATGCTGCTCTTATTGAATTTTGGATCAGTTCACAGTAACATGACAGCACTGCAGATGGTGCAAACGCCTATATCCACAACACAACCCAGTCATTGCTTTCCTTTCCAAAGTCTAGATATGAATCATCCCCCTCCCACAGGAAAAAGTTTTTGTACCAACTTCAAGTTCTCTAGAACTTTTTAAATGTACCTTCATAGTGAAAACTTGCAGCAGAGTCCTCCTCTGTATGTATCAGTCTAGAGGTACAACCCACCCTTAATAGGACCCCATTTTTGGGAATAGTACTTAAGCCATTTAGATCTCTAAGTACTTAATTAGCAGACACAGTTTGATGGCAGAACTGAACTGTGGTAAGGGAGAGTGAGGAGAGGAGGGGGGAGGAAATAAAGATATAAGGGGTGTAATGATTGTGGGGGTCATTAGATAACAAACCAGTGAATGAGAAAGGAATAAAACTTTAATAAAACAAACTGGAGAGCATCTCTGGTGACCTGCAGCACACAACCCCCACCCGCAGGGCACATCTTCAAATTCCTAGGTTCATAATATTGTCCCTTATGAGGGAGCATCTCTATCTTATAATCTTCTACAAACATATCTGTACAAGGGGATAGAATAGGATTCATTAGAGCCAGACAATATCCTGCCAGAGAGGTACCCAGTAGGATGAGAGGAGAATGTGAGGAAGGATCAGGTCTTGATAGTTTAGGACCGGATTGATACCTTCAGAAAGAGGGACTGATTGCATTGAGGAGAAGGAGAATGGACAAATGCCTTACCTATTTGTCAGGTGTGGCTGTCTGTGCCCCCATTTCTCCTCTCACAGGATAGGTAGTGTAGCCCATAAGGCCAGTTTGATAGCTTGCTATATTGCATAATGTGTTTTCTTCATTGGTTTGATTGAGTATATTATTTTCTTGGATTTTGTTTATGCTGAATTCCAGTATATGTCATTGATCATAGTTATTCATAATAATTGGCTGTAACACAAGGAACCTACAGGCCTGTATCCTGTATGATTAGCTAGAACAAGATAGTATGAGTGTTTGCAACCTTTGGCATAGATAAATGGCCTACCAGTTACCCCTTTTGACTTTGGGCAACTGAATGGGGAACCGAACAAAGAACTGAATATGTTTACCATAGGTCTGGAACAGACCAGTAACCACAGGGTACACCGCAGAACATGGAAGTCACAAGTTAGGCCAAGCGTAATGGTTTTGGGGATGAGATAATCGATATTAATACATATGAATATATGTCATAATATGTTAACCTATAGAATAAGGGTACCCAAAGATTTATCTGGGTGAGGAAATAAGATTTGGAAATGGTAGGTTGGGCCTTAATTAAGGCAGTGCCAGGACCCTGTAAGAGGGCAAACAACCATACAGGAGGATTGCTCTTTCCTATCTTCTATCAAGTTATCAGCTCAGCTTTGCAATATATCTTAGCTACTCAACACTCCAACCTAATCCCTACCAACTTGGGAAGCCTGGACCATTGAATTCATCGGGCATGCTAGAGACGAGGCTGGTCCTCTGTCTCCTACTACCAGGTCTTCAGGGAAGGGTGTGAGCATGGTTGTTTAAGTAGCCTTTTAGAATAGAGATGTTACCACCAGGGGTCCTAGAATTGTATTACTTCTTTGTGACTGTGTTTTATATCATTTATTAGTCTTTAATTCATTTTAATAAAGATCTTAACAATTTGGTATTGTCCTCAGTATAAGTGTCCTTGCCACACAACCTGAGGGTTCTCTCACAACGTTGAACTCTCTGTGATCTCTAATCCTGTAGCCTGAATTGGGACAAGAACCTAAATATCTTCTGGTCAGACCATACACTAGCCCATAAATTCAGGTCAACAGTAGTTTAGTCAGTAGGCCAGTGGGTAGTTTCCAGTCAAACTTGAAGAATAGTCCTTCCCTTCTGGAGTGAGCTAAAGAAAGACACCTTAGGACTTTCTGCAGCTTAGAGCAAAGAAAGTGAAAAGAAACAGAAGAGGGATTTGCTCCAGCCACTCCACCTCAAAAGAAACAAACCAAACTGGCTAAGCCATATTACGCCACTGAGCTCCTCCTGCCCCTGTCTCAGCCATTCACAGGGTCCTGCCCTTTGGCAACCTTGAATCTTCTTCTCCGGAACACTCAGGAGGAGCTTCTTCCTCTCCATGAAAGCCAAGCCCCTTTATAGTGTCCTAACCAACTCCCTCTGAGCCACCTCCTGGCCTACATTAACCCTTTCCATGCTCTTCAGCTACATGGGATTCTGCAACTCAACACATGCATATAAAGAAATATGGGAAGCAGAAAAGCAAGGATAGAAGGAAAGATAAAGGTTCCAGTAAGACGGACTAAGTATCCAATCTTATTACTACCTGTCTAAACCGAACCTCTAGGCCCTTCACCTGCCATTCCCATTTGTTACCAGATGTGCCCGTTACTTTGGGGTATGCTTATTTATTAGGGTTACTCTTCTGGGGGGGTTCTGTAATTCTATTAATGTACTGCATCACTTGTGTGTTCATATGGAGCTCTACTTCTCTCTTCTGCAAGTCCCCTCCCAATGGAGCTATCCTGCAGAACCTAGGTTTCCCAGGGCTGAGTTCTCTCTCTCTCTCTCTCTCTCTCTCTCTCTCTCACTCTCACTCTCACTCTCACTCTCACTCTCTCTCACTCTCTCTCTCTCACTCACACACACACACACACACACACACACACACAACCTCTGAGTGGACCAGGTCATTCAGCACTCTCAAGCTGCCACCCTTATATGCCACAGGTTCAGCACGTCCCTATCCCCACTTTCACATTACAATTGTACTGGTAGTAACCCACTTGATGAGCAAACCCCACAGTATTTTTGGGCACTACGGGGATCTTTAGCTTAGGTAAAAGAAGTGTTGCTGCAGAGTAAATGGGGAAGCTAGAAACACAAAAGAGTAAAGTTCAGAGAGAGAGAGAGACAGAGAAGCAACCAGCTTAACCATTATTGAATAATAGTGATAACTACACAAGGAGGGCTAAACAAACGTAACAGTTACATTATTAAAGGTTAATACCTGAGGTAGAAAAGAAAACAGAGAGAGAGAGAGGGAGAGAGGGAGGGATCTCACCCACTCCATGAGGCTTGAACTGGTCGGGGTTCCCAGGTGATGGTGGTAGCTCAGGGTCCTGAGTGCTGGAGACAGGCAGAGCCCCCAGCACGATCAGTCAGGAGATGGAGTCCCAGTGGAACTGATGCAGAGTTTGGGTCTATACATCAGAACCATTACTTGGGCATAGGTAGGGGGTTTTGTAGAGAAAATACAATGGTTCAAGGGAGAACACTAGATTTGTTTATGGGTAAACTGATGAGTCAAGGGTTTTCTTTAGGCTAGACAATAGGAACTGATCACTCTTGGTTATGGGTGGTGTTTTCTTCCAGGGAGCTCACAATGCAATTAGGCTGCTTCACTATTTTGGATATCAATCAAGGATTCATTACTAGAATTGGTCTGATAACTGCTGAGCTGGGTGTGTGCAGGCGTAGGTTCATTAACATCTGGAGCAGAGATCCCCCATGATGCAGTGCTTCCCTGCTTTTCTGGTCCCAGAGTTCAGTGCAGTTCTCCGTTCTCCATTCTATATGCTAATTGAGATGTCTGTCCCATCTTTCATGCAAATGAGGCTAGGGGAGTGGCCTCTGTTCTCCATTCTGTATGCTATGGAGATGCCTTAATCTTGTCACCCTTGTCAGGAGGGGTCTAGGTGTGTCTCCCAATGCCCTTCACTGCTCTCTGCAAGCCTTTTCTCTGATCGGTTTTGGTTCAAGCAGAGACAGGTGGGGGGTGTCTTTCATGAGTCAGACAGGCTGGATACTGCACCCTGGTTCCCCAAGAACACAGAGCTGACTGGTATCACTCTAGAGATAAATTCAGTTGTCTTCACATGGACCATTAGAGAAGCCAGACAAATGCTGATTTCCCAAACATAACTGACTTCCTGTGTGACTTGCCTATCATTGAAGCCTTACACCCAAAGTTATTCATAATGGACCTGTTTCCGCTCCCCTCCCCTGGGACAGGATATCCCAGAGCCTCTCCACACCCTCTGCATACTTCCTACTTGGTGGCTTCCTAATATGACCCCCTCACCTGCCCACCAAGAGAGCGCCCCTCGTTCAGAACTTGTGTTCAACTAGAAAATGTCTGAATGTGAAGTTAAAAGCCAGGTGGCATCCCCTAGTGGAACATCCAGGGCTAAGTCATGGCTGGAAGCCACAGCCTACAATTGGGGCCTGAGTAGCCGCATACCACCCCAAAGGGAGCTCCAGGCGCCATTGTGCTGTGTGAGAAGCAAGGCTGCCACATTTTGACAGGTTGCAGAAAGCACTCCCCACCCAGCAACCAGCCTTCTCTGTAAGAAGGAGCTCAGGGATATGGATCACCCCCTCCCCATCCCTGGATGTCATTATTCTTGTCAACTATCTGCGCTCAGATAAGCTCAAGAACTCAGCTGTGCCTTATCCCTGCATAGGGGCCCACAGGAGTGCAGAGAGGCACCTTTTGTCATCATCCTTTTTGACACACTGGCAAACAGGGAGGAGGGGCATGGCTCCAGCTCACTCAGCTTAGCAGGGCTGTCAGTCCACCCCTGGTGTCCAGGAATCTGGAAACCCGATCTGTTCTCAGATCTGCTGGGGGGTGGAGGGGCTGGTAGGGGAACCCAGGCCCACCCACGCCACTGGGTTCCAGCTCAGGGACCTCAAGCTAGACAAGGAGAGTCAGGGTTTGCTGACTGACAGTGCCCTGAGCTCCTTTCTACCTTCCCTCGGGCCTCTGTGGTTCTTCAAGCTGTTGGCCTGTTTGCCCCTTACTGGGGTGCTGTTCCTGGGTGCTAAGAGGAGTTCCTTTCTCCTGTCTGCTCACGCCTTTGTTAGCCACCCTCTTATCCTCACAGCTGCTATTAGCCTGCCAATCAGCTGTGACTGGCAGGAACTGTAGTAACTCTATGGTTGCTGGGCTAGCATCAGGTACATACAGCCCATGACTCACACCCGGACATGGCTGGGCACAAACTTACTCCAGAGTTGAGACAGCAGTTGTTATACTCTGTTGCCATAGTGCACAAAGTCATCCCTTGCTGCACCTTTAAACAAGGGCGCTGAGAAGCTAAGAGGTGCAGGAAGTTAGCAGGCAGTGATTAGAAAAAAAGACGTTCTATGGTTGTAAGTGAGCTCTGTTCCTAACATCCAGAGCCCAGCACATGCAGTATTACACGGATCCCTGAACTGATCATGTTCCAGCTGGGATGTAGGCAGTTGGCACTTCTGCCATATTACTCATGCTTGGTGACATATGTAGACCTGCAAGGAGACCTTATGTTCAATTGGTGAGCCACCAGGGCTTCCCTGGTGGGTAACTTGCCATTCCTAGAGTCTGAGATTCAGAAATAATTGGGGGGAAATCGGGGGTGGGTAGAGGGAGAAGAAGGGAATCAGAAGTGCCTAAGTCCCATGAAAAGCCAATGGGATTTAGGCTCCTAAGTCAATTAGGCACTTTTGAAATGTTATTACAGCATCTCATCTCCAGGAAGCTATTGTCACTTTGTATAGACAGGTTCTTGCAGAACTTGGGTTAGCTAATAATTAGCAAGAGCACCCAAGAGTATTATCTCCCTTTCCCAGGGCTGCAGCAGTAGAATCGATGGCTGCACACACAACATATCTGAATGCAGCACATGGTCTGCCCAAAATAGGTAGGTTTCTTAATATAAAATAATTAAGAGGAACTCAAACCTCATAGTCAAAGTTAATGGAAATAACTATAAAATATTCAACACTTCCAGTTGCTGCTCTGCATTCATAACAAATACAGCACAGAAGGAGAAGCCTACCTGTAAAATAAGCTGCTCTGACAGTCCCTAGGGAGTCACAATCCCACATAAAAACGTTAATTAACCTCAGTAGTGATCTGCATTGCTTATATGGAGGCAAGGGGACATACTCAGTGAATGCAATGATACAAGAATAAAGGGAAAGGAGGCTACTAACAGAGCATACAACAGCAGTGGGCATTGATTCCAATCCATCTTGGAGCCTGATCCAAAGCCCATTGGAGTCATTCCAATGAGGGGCTCCCCTGAAGTCAATGGGATTATTTTGGGGTGAGAGGTGAAACATGCCTTTAATTTTCAAGATGGCCTCAGCTCACCCTCTCCTTGGCACACCCATAACTCTGTGCATATGTGCTGGATGGGGGTGCTTACATTCAATCCTGTTTGCATGTGCCAGGGGTAGGTGTCATATGAATAAAATCCTTTTGGAGATGTGGTTTATGCATATAACAATTCTGTCACCTGTACACACAGGCTAGAGTCTACTAGAGCATCCAGGAGTTAGAACACAGAAAGAATGGCATGCAGCAGAAGTGGAAACCACCATTTGAAATTCAGACCCTAAATGTTTCCAGTGGTGCAAATTGTCCCTCCTCTTTTGAAAAAGAGCTTTCAGATCTGATTGAAAAGTCTCTGTGAAATGTATTCAAATATGGCAAGAGTGCTAAAATCCATCCCTTACTGCAACTGCAGCAAGCTTATAGGTAGCTGTTTCCAACACTGTAGGCTGGTATTGAAGATTCAGGAACTCCACTGATAATGCTTGCATGGGGCTCATGGGGAAAAAACCTAATGAGTTGTCCCTACCTGATTTCCATAGCATGGTCCAACATTTCTAGACCTGCTGCAAGCACCAGAAATGATCTAGTTGGGTTTAACATGCAGCACCCCTGTGTCATTGTGATCACCCATTGTGTTTGAGATCACCAGGTTCAGGTGAGGAAAGAGAACCAAGGAGTTGAGGCATATTCATAGAAACATAGAATCATAGAATATCAGGGTTGGAAGGGACCTCAGGAAGTCATCTAGTCCAACCCCCTGCTCAAAGCAGGACCAATCCCCAACTAAGTCATCCCAGACAGGGCTTTGTCAAGCCTGACCTTAAAAACCTCTAAGGAAGGAGATTCCACCACCTCCCTAGGTAACCCATTCCAGTGCTTCACCACCCTCCTAGTGAAAAAGTTTTTCATAATATCCAACCTAAACCTCCCCCACTGCAACTTGAGACCATTGCTCCTTGTTCTGTCATCTGCTACCACTGAGAACAGTCTAGATCCATCCTCTTTGGAACCCTCTTTCAGGTAGTTGAAAGCAGCTATCAAATTCCCCCTCGTTCTTCTCTTCTGCAGACTAAACAATCCCAGTTCCCTCAGCCTCTCCTCATAAGTCATGTGCTCCAGCCCCCTCATCAGTTTTGTTGCCCTCCGCTGGACTCTTTCCAATTTTTCCACATCCTTCTTGTAGTGTGGGGCCCAAAGCTGGACACAGTACTCCAGATGAGGCCTCACCAATGCCGAATAGAGGGGAATGATCACATCCCTCGATCTGCTGGCAATGCTCCTACTTATACAGCCCAAAATGCCGTTAGCCTTCTTGGCAACAAGGGCACACTGTTGACTCATATCCAGCTTCTCGTCCACTGTAACCCCTAGGTCCTTTTCTGCAGAACTGCTGCCTAGCCACTCGGTCCCTAGTCTGTAGCAGTGCATGGGATTCTTCCGTCCTCAGTGCAGGACTCTGCACTTGTCATTGTTGAACCTCATCAGATTTTTTTTGGCCCAATCCTCTAATTTGTCTAGGTCCCTCTGTATCCTATCCCTACCCTCCAGTGTATCTACCACTCCTCCCAGTTTAGTGTCATCTGCAAACTTGCTGAGGGTGAAATCCACGCCATCCTCCAGATCATTAATGAAGATTAATTATATTATGTATGCAACATGGCTAAAAAATAACACAATATTACACTATGTTCAAACTGCTGCGGTCAGATTTTCCACTGATGTACATCAGCGTAGGCACATTGACCTCCAATGAGATGGTCTCTGACACAGCTGGAATCAAGCCACCTGCAGTCTTATATAGATTTGGATCAGGTGGCCTACTCATCTGCCCCAGGAAGTTGTGAGAAAAGTGAGGGAGAGCTGGTGTCACGCAGCTTGGAAGAAGAAACTTAAGAAGACCTGGAATGGTTATATACTCCTTTACTTGAAGGTGTACGAAAAATACTTTTAAAAGCCTCACAGACCTTTCCCAAAGTGCCTGTGTAATCTAGGCCTAAACACAGACTCCCCGTGCTCTGTTTCCGCAGCGGTGAAATGAGGATAATAATATGTGCTTTTTGTGAGAGAACCTGGAGGGGGGTTTATGACTGGAATGGTCTGTAAAGTTGTTACACGCTTGTCGTGATTACAGTTTTAACTTACAAGCAATCAGGCTATGCACTGAAAGTTTCTCTTTCTCTTCAGTCTCATTCATGCTTCGTTGCAGATTCTATGCCAGTTTTCACAGTTCCTCTTTCTTACGCTCCTAAATTGACCCATTCATTACTTCGGTGTTTTTCAAATCAAAATATCCCTTTCCGCAGTGCTGTTCCATCTGTTGCTATTGAAGGATATTACCACAATACATCAGTGTTTATTGCTGTAATAAAGGAAAAAAGAAATAATCTGAAACAATTGATATTGGAGGTACTCGTTCCAATACCCAATGTAATATTTTAATATGAACTCATTTTATCCATTATTTATGAACACGATGTCTGCCAATTTGTTCTCCTCAGAATGAACTTACTACAGCTACTATCAGTCATCCCTAGAGAAATAATCCAAGGTTTGACTGGAGAGTATTAACAACAAAACATAAGCTTCCCAGAGCTATATCTCAGCTGAGAAGGACTTCCACAATTTATACCTCGCTTGTGTTCTTTCATGAGGAACATCTGGCAATTTGTTATATCCCTAGACTGAAAAATAGACTTTATCTATAGGAATTCTAGGCACAGAGCCACATAAGTCTCTGAGCAATTCGCACGTACTCAGTCTAATACTTTCTGAACACATTGAAATGTTCATCCTCTGCATATCAGTCAGTCGCCGGCTGCTATTTTTAAACTAAGCATTTGTCAGGGCCTAGGTACTACTGTGATAGGCATTTTAGGACTTCTTATGGCAAGAATATATTTCACCTAAAAGTCAACCAGTGCTCTGCTCCGTTTTTTTGAATGGTGAGACATAATAACAAAAGCAAAGGTATCTCCACATAACAGCGTATTTATTAATTATTATTATTACACCTCTACCCCGATATAACGCGACCCGATATAACACAAATTTGGACATAACGTGGTAAAGCAGCGCTCCAGGGAGGCGGGACTGTGAACTCTGGCGGATCAAAGCAAGTTCAATATAACGCGGTTTCACCTATAACGCGGTAAGATTTTTTGGCTCCCAAGGACAGCGTTATATCGGGGTAGAGGTGTATCTGTATTACAGTAGTGCCTAGAGGCCTCAGCTGGGACTGGGACTTCACTGAACTAGTCCCTGTACAAACACATGGGACTTGTCTTCATGTATTGGCCCACCGTGGGAAGCTGAAGTGTTGCTGACTGAGGAGGTAGTAATCAATGCAGATGCAGCAGCTCAGATTACAGCAACTCATCAATCACACTATGTGGCTCCAGTGTTTCACAGTGTGGTCACATTCACTCCAGTTAGTGGAGTAACTCAAGTGCATTAACTTGAGCTAACTGTTGCAATACAGACAAACCCACAGTAAGAGACAGCTATTGGTGACATCACAGCAGAATTTTCTAAAGCGTTCATGAGCCATTGCTAACTTCAAGCACTAAAGAGCCTTAAATTAATTTGCCTTGCTGTGATGCCTCCAGCAAAGCCAATGCTTTTCAGTGGAGAATTCAGTCCCCTTTGCCAGAGCCAAGGAATTATTCTAAGCAATCTTCATCTGCAGTGATACAAACATTGGTGGCTAAAGTTCCACTGATTGCTGCCAGCACGGAGCAAAGCCCGTAGTGGTGAGAAGTCTACCAGGGTAGAAGCTGGGCCAGTACAAAATGAGCATGGGGTGTTGTGGAGGACCACTGCTTATGCTCCTCTTGAGAGTCCTTCCTGCAGTACAGCAGGCCAGCTTCATGCAGCAGTAGGAAGAATGAATCTGGTTTTGTGTTAGTCTGAAAACAGGTTAGGTTCAAAGCCGTTGAAGAGGTGCTGATGTGTAATTCTCAGAGGCAAGGTACTTAAGCATGTGGCTAACTTTATGCAGGGTGGAGTCACACTCCTGTGGCAGGTCCACACTATGAGGCTAAGTCAACCTAAGTTACGCAACTACTACGTAGCTGGAGTCAACGTACCTTAGGTCAACTTACTGCAGTGTTTACACCGCGCTGGGTCAACAGGAGAAACTCTCCCGTCAACTTACCTTATGCCTTTCGTTCCGATGGAGTACTGGAGTCGATGGGAGAGGGATCAGTGGTCGATTTAGCAGGTCTTCACTAGACCTGCTATATCGACCCCCGGTGGATCGATCACTGTGTATCGATCCCCCGGTTAGTGGAGACAAGCCCATACTTAAAGCTAGACACCTGCTGGAGTAACTTGCTCAATAGTGGCCAGACTGAGCAAAAGGAGCCTAGCTGTACTTGGACACCAGGAAACTGGAAAAACAGGAGCGATTCCTCTGAAGCTAAAGGAATTTTAACTTACGAATGTCCTTGTAACTGCTATGGAAAAGTTCTGTGGAATTTAATATAAAATGACAGCCTTTCTATAGATTTTTTTCAACGACTTAATAGAATTAACTAAGGAGTCATATACTTTCTGTAGAGTTTTATAGGATGGTTCAAAAGACCTCTAGAAAGGAGGTCATTCACTATTAAATTCTATGGGTTTTTAGAAAAATTTCTTTGGGACTCTACTGGCTGATCCCTAGTCAATTCTTTAGGACTTTTCCATAAGGCTTTTATTATTACTACAAGTGTTTATAAAACTTCCATCCCAGTGATAGTTGGTAACTTTATGCACAACAGGCCTGGCATTTCAAATGATTCTGCCTCCTCTTTAATGCACTAAAACCAATATCTGATCCTTGTGTTTGTCATCAGCCACTCATTTATACACCCATAGCATGATTTGTTGTTCATTTGCCTTTTAAAATACTGTTCCATCTCCCTCAATATGCTTTGGCTTCTTAAATTTCTCTGCAGTTTTTTCCCCATTAAGAAGTGCAGATGAAGATGGCAGCACAGCATTAGCCGGTTGCTATCAAATTTATATGTTGAGAGCAGAAGTTTGCTTAAACAGATGCAAAAAAAAAAAGAATCCGGCATCCTTCATTATTATTTAAAATGCCATTTATTTTCCTGCACAATGTAACACTTTTCCTTCTCCCCTGTGCCTTTATTTATCTGGTTTCCCTTATTCTGTAGCCAATCCATAATTTCACACCTGCACAATTTCCAGACAACCAGAATTTTCCTTATCAGTTTAAACCAGGGGTCTCAAACATGCGGCCCGCGGGCCGAGCTCTTCCCTGCGGCCCACGGAGCTCCCCCAGTTACTTCCTGTCACTGCCAAACTCCCCTCACCCCCGCCCCCCTCCCCGAGTTATTTTCTGTGCCTGCTAAGCTCCCTGCGTGCTGCTCCCCAATGTTTGGGGCCGGGTCTCTCCCCCGGCCCCACCTGCCGCCCCCACTCGCCTCCCCCAGTGTCTCCCGGCCCCCACTTGCTGCTCCCTCACCGCCCCCGCCCCCGGAGCCTGCAGCTCATGCTGACTCCACTCCTCCGCTCTGCCGGCTTCCGGCATCACCTGCTGCCGCAGGGTCCTAGTGCCCCCCTTCACTAGGGCCAGGGCAGGCTGCCCTTCCCCTGCCCTAGTCCTGAGACTCTCCAATGCCCCGAGCCTCTCCAATGCCCCAAACCCCTCACCCCCAGCCCCACAGCGCTCACCCCTGCACCCCCTCCTATCCCCAAACTCCATCCCAAAGCCTGCACCCCACCCCGTGCCGCAGCCTGGAGCCTGCACCGAGCACCCAAACTCCATCCCAGAGCCTGCACTCCAGACCCCCTCCCAGAGCCTTAGGCAGTAAATCTAAGTGCGTGTTTTGTCCTTTGAGTGAGGTGCATTACTGAATGTATATATTTATTAAAACCGCTTGGAAATGACTTCCTCAAATAAAAGAACACTCATGGAAGAAAAGAGAGTTTTCCAAGACAAATGGGAGAATTTATATTTTTTCACAGAGGTAAAAGATAAAATTCAATGCCTTATTTGTCTGCAAACGATTGCTGTTCCCAAGGAGTATAACGTGCGTCGGCACTATGACACGATGCACCGTGAAAAATATGATGCGTTCACCGGAAAAATCCGAGAGGAAAAAGTTCAGCAACTTAAAGCAGCATTTGCCAAGCAAAGAAATTTATTTTCGGGGATTAACAAGTCTAGCGAAGATTCAGTAAGAGCAAGTTTTGTGATAAGCGAAATGATAGCTAAATCATCGCGACCTTTTACAGAAGGCTTATTCGTAAAAGAATGTCTTATGAAGGCCAGTGAAATTTTATGTCCTGATAGGAAGAAAGTTTTTGAAGGCATAAGCTTGTCTGCCAATACAGTTGCCTGCAGGATAACGGATTTAGCTGATAATGTGCAAAAACAATTGATTCAAATGGCAAAAGACTTTGAAGTATTTTCAATTGCTCTTGATGAGAGTACAGATGTATCAGATACCACACAGTGTGCAGTGTTCATTAGAGGTGTGGATTGCAATTTGAATATAACTGAAGAATTGCTAGACTTAATGCCACTGAAGGGTACCACAACAGGACGTGACATATTTCAAGGATTGGAAGAGTGCATTGAAAAAGCTGCTTTGCCATGGAACAAACTCGTATCTTTGGCTACGGACGGTGCGTCATCAATGTGCTCTGAAAACGTTGGTGTGGTTGGATTATTGAAGACCAAACTGAACAGCCTCAATATACCAGGAATTAGCTTCACCAGTATACATTGCATTTTGCACCAAGAAGCCCTGTGTAGTAAAAGTCTACAAATGAAGGAAGTTATGGATGTAGTTGTTAAAACTGTTAATTTTATACGTGCACGAGGGCTGAATCACAGACAGTTCACTTCTTTTCTAGCAAGTATGGACAGTGAATATGGGGAACTTCTGTATCACACTCAAGTTAGATGGCTGAGTCGTGGAAATGTTTTGAAGCGTTTTTTTGCACTTAAAGAGGAGATTGATTCCTTCATGAAAATGAAAAACAAGGAGGTTCCACAGCTTGCTGATTCCACTTTTATCTGCAACCTTGCTTTTCTAACAGATGTAACTGATCACCTGAATGCACTGAACTTGAAACTTCAGGGTAGAAAACAGGTGATAACACAGATGTATGACAGTATTAAGTCATTCAAAGTCAAGCTTACTTTATGGGGGAAACAGCTGACTGCTGGCAATTTGGTCCATTTCTCAACTCTGAATTCCTTAGGAAAAGTTGAACCCAAATCCTTGAAAGAATATGCAGAGATCATTTCTAACTTACACAAACAGTTTGATGTGCGGTTTAAAGATTTCAAGGCACTTGAACCACATTTTCAACTTTTTTCCACACCATTTGCTGTTGAAATTGACAATGTTGCAGAGGAAATGCAGATGGAGTTAGTGGAGCTTCAGTGTGACACGNTTTAAAGATTTCAAGGCACCTGAACCACATTTTCAACTTTTTTCCACATCATTTGCTGTTGAAATTGACAATGTTGCAGAGAAAATGCAGATGGAGTTAGTGGAGCTTCAGTGTGACATGATTTTGAAGCAGAAATATACAGATGTTGGAATTCCAGAATTCTACAGGTTTCTTTCACAAGAAAGATTTCCCATTTTATTCTCTGCTTCTGCAAGGATAATGGCAATGTTTGGAAGTACATATATATGTGAACAGTTTTTCTCTTCCATGAAGATTAACAAATCTGTGTTAAGGTCAAGGCTCACTGATGAACATTTGCAAGCAACACTGAGATTGGTTTCGTCTCAGGATATCAAACCTAATATTGATGCTCTGGTTGATGCAAAACGCTGCCAGCTAAGTGGCCAAAAATGAAATGACTGTCAAAATTAGCACTGACTTTTCACATTACAGTTAAAGAAGTTAATAAAAAAGTT